>CM042556.1:7012500-7085000 GCA_023630585.1 Cranoglanis bouderius | reverse complement strand
TATTGGCACCCTTTTAGTCAATACTTTGTGTTACCTCCCTTTGCCAAGATAACCATTCCTCCATACAGAATCTCTCCAGATCCTTCAAATTTCTAGGTCCATGCTGTTGGACTCTCCTCTTCAGTTCACCCCACAGGTTTTCTATGGGTTTCAAGTCAGGGGACTGGGATGGCCATGGCAGGACCTTGATTTTGTGGTCAGTAAACCATTTTTGTGTTGATTTTGATGTATGTTTTGGATCATTGTCCTGCTGGAAGATCCAACCACGGCCCATTTTAAGCTTTCTGGCAGAGGCAGTCAGATTGTCATTTAATATCTGTGATATTTCATAGAGTCTATGATGCCATGTATCCTAACAAAATGTTCAGGTCCTCTGGCAGAAAAACAGCCCTAAAACATCAAAGAGCCACCACCGTATTTAACCGTGGGCATGAGGTACTTTTCCATATGGCTACCTCTCTGTGTGCACCAAAACCACCTCTGGTGTTTATTGCCAAAAAGCTCTAGTTTGGTTTCATCTGACCATAGAACCCGATCCCATTTGAAGTTCCAGTAGTGTGTGGCAAACTGAAGATGCTTGAGTTTGTTTTTGGATGAGAGTAGAGGCTTTTTTCTCAAAACCCTTCCAAACAACTTGTGGTGATGTAGGTGACTTCGGATTGTAGTTTTGGAGACTTTCTGACAAAGGCTGAAAATTATCAGCCCGAATGATAATCAAGATGACATTTCACCCTGTATAATGACGGTCACTTTGAGCTCGTTTGAGCTACAAAAAATCAGCCCCAGCCTCACTTATTCATACTGTTCTGTATTTTTCTTCTCCACTGATAGTGCTGTTGCTCTTGGTTTCAAAAGAACAACATAATTTGCTTTAAGACACGTGTTAACAGCAAATAATCTGATGTGGATGGCAAAAATGAAACCATATATTGATGTCTATTTATCTTTGAATGGCAGATTTATCCATTGATACCAGATGCTTCTACAGCACAGAACAGTTAATTTCTCTATTAATCATGCTTTACAGACTACTTTTTGATCCCATTCAACTGAAGACTTTGCTGTGATAGTATTTGGTGGTCGGCACAAGAAAACAACTGTTCAATCAGTGTGCCATGTGTGGAAAGCAGCTATGTACATTTTCAGGATTGACCTCTGCTACAGGATGGAGGAAGCATTAAAATCAATGAGGGAGAGAATGGAATGACACTGCCTCTGTTTTAATCATTTAATCAGTAGCCACTCCAATCTAGCCTCTGTCAGCCATGAGAACTTCCATGGCAATGCATACTTAAGTGGAAGAACACACACACACACACACACACACACACAAAATCTAATACTTGCTGTGTGTACATTTCTAAGTCATGTGTGTGTTGTTTATAAATCCCAGAACATCATATTAAAATATTTGATAATTTTCTTCTATTATTTTAAATTATTTTCTAATAATTTCTAATTATGCAAAATTATGTGTAGTATTTAATTATACTACATATATATTTATAGCATTTATTTATAAAACAAATGTCTTTATCTTTGCACATTTTTAAAATAAGAAAATTAGTCTCTGGCTGTGTTATTAAAGAAGGACCAGGCTTAATGAATACCATGCCATAGGATTAACATCTAAATGAGCTTCACATAGTAATATAATTTGTATGAATGGAAATTAAAGATCAAGATCTTTATTATTGGTTAATATTATAGCTACTGTATTATAGCTACAGTTAACCTTGTTTTTAAAATATAAACTTAAAAAAGTTTAGTTGTATCTGCTTTGACCTGGTATCTTTATGAGTTGATATTTTAAAATCACTGAATTTCAGACAGAACTTTCTGTTTCAGCATGAATCCTCACAAATTTGTATTTGTAACACCATCTCTGATTGCTGATTAGATTAATTATGTACCTAATGCATAACTAAGTAATGAAGTATTTAATCAGCTAGGGTTAGCCATAACCCTTTTGGTGCCCTAGGCAAGGTCTTGATCAGTTTCAAGCCATTCCTGCCCCACCCCTGCTTTTCACACCCAAACCATCCACCTCTATACACCCACCAAACGACATGCTTTAATCTTTTTTTAGTTTCTGCCTCAGAGTCTGTTTATAAAGAATTGTGTATGTTCATTTGTACCACAGTGTTGTTGAATTCTTGAACCTGATTGGCCAAAAGGTATTGATTAATTTTCTACAAGACAAGCACAATTTTACAGTAGTGCCGGCTGCAAAGTAAAGCATAGGTTTATATTAATCACTTTTTACCATTTTTATAATAACAAGTCCTTCAATGTCCGAAGCAGAGCCGGGTGGCATAGTGACATCCAAGGCAGAGCAGGGAAATGGAGGCAGAGGGATAGAGGTACAACCTCAGCCGAGTAATGAAGCAGAGTCATGTCCTCAGTGGGGCAGGGAAGGTGGGAGATGGTTCTAGCTTGGTCGGCAGCCCCCTCTTCAGAAAATTTCCTGTGGGGGTGCATGGCTTTGCTGTTTCTCAGTTATGTACCAAGCTGTATTTTTTCTTAATAACCTATTAAAGCGAGAGAGAGAGAGAGAGAGAGAGAGAGAGAGAGAGAGAGAGAGAGAGAGAGAGAGAGAGAGAAACTTGTGAGGGAATGTCTTTATAACTGTTAAAAAAGAAACTGCTAATGAAAATTAACTGGTAACCCAACACACACTGGAATGGATTAACACCTGTAGATGAATGGGTTAATGAGTTTTGGGTGTATTCTGCCCATGGGACGTAGTGGCTCCAGTTGTTCTGGTTGGTGGACCAGGAACCGCCTAATCTCCTGATTCAATCGTTCAACTTGAACGCAGTTGCCATTGGATTGTGGATGGTAATCTAAGGATAGACAGACATTGATATTAAGGCATGAATAAAATGCTTGCCAGACTCTTGAAGTAAACTGCACTCCCCAGTCTGAAACAATGTCTTCTCTGAGACCATAGTGCATGAATACCTCCTTGAAGACAACTTCAGCAGTTTCCATGGCAGTGGATATTTTGGGGAGAGGTATTAGTTGCCTTAGAGAAGCAATTACTAAGAGTCAAGATTGTGATGTTACCTTGAGAATTAGGGAGGTCTGTGATGAAGTTTATGGCAATTTAAGACCACGGTCTACATAGAATGTGGACAGGCAAAGACTGAGCACAGACAGCACAGGCTTTAATAATCTTCTCAACATCAGAAAACATAGATTACCACCAGAACTTATTTTCCACTAATCCACTAATCGCTTGGATGCCCGGGTGACCAGAACTGAATGAAGTGTGTACCCATTGGCTCACCAGCTCACCCATACTCTGTGGAACAAATTCAGTTTAGGAGAACACTCTGAATCATCTTGTTGGGCTCACTGGATGCCTTCCATGATGTTCCAATGAATGAGAGCTGTAAACATGACTTGGGGAGGATCATTTCAGGGAGAGTTTCAACAGGAGTGAGTTCATGTAGACAAGATTAGCTTTAGCATTTTTTAGCACTTTTGAAAGCTAACCTGAATTTGAAGTGTGTTAAACAGAGGGCCCACATGCCTTTGTGTGAATTCTATCATTTAGCTGTTTTGGGGTATTCTAGGTTTCAGTGATCAATGAGGATAAGGAATGAATGTTCAGATTCCTCAAGCCAGTGTCACAAAGCAGCCTTGATTGTGAGAACTTCCTGGTTCCCCACATCATAGTTCCATTCGGTGGAGTTAAGCTTTCTCAAGAAGAATGATCATGGGTGGACTTTGGCAGGATGATCATGATGTTGAGACAATACAGCTCCTATGCTGCTTTCAGATGCAACCACCTAAACCATAGATGGGACAGAGGGGTAAGGTGTGGTAGGGGGATTTCTGAGCATCTGGATGTTAGCAGCCACAGAGCTGAAATCCCAGATAAAGTGCCAGCAAAAGTTTGAGAGCTGCAGAAACAACTCCTCATTCATCCAGGATTTAACCAAGGAACCAAAGGATGATAGAACTCACATTTTTGAGCTTTACAAACATGTGGTTTTAAAGGGGTTTCTACAACAACTACTGGACATGGAGAAAATTTTCTTCCTCTGAGAATGAGAAGATTAGGATATCGTCAGGAATTCTTGAATTTGTCACTGTACACAATGACAAATTGAAGAATTTTCTCAGTACAATGTTGATGAAATGTACCATTATTTATTTATTTATTTATCTATCTATCTATTTATTTATTTATTTAACCCATACTTTTTTTAACTTTCATACTTATTTTCTGGTTTTGTGCTGGCATAAGTAATCAGTATGAACACAGTTTATACACTTAAATTCACTGCCAGACAAAATGAACTGTGGACTTCATTAGGGAACCTGTTTCATCATGGTACTCTGGCCACCAGCTGTGTTATAATCAAACTGACATCAAACTGTATGCTACACTGACTGAAAACTGCAGAGCACAGATTGCAGTGCACCAATTATCTTGCTAGCACCCATCTCCTACCTCTGACAATGCACAAGGCTTTTAAACAGGCCAGTTGATACTGCTGCTTTGTACGAACCAACAAACCGTCAACTACTGTTTATACAAAGATCTTTTGCATACATATGTAATATAAACTTTAATAAAAGCTTCCAAGGACTCATTTTAGACATAAAACATGCAATATAGTATTGTTAAAGTTTTGAATAGTGCTGAATCAGACTGGACAGAAAACTGTAGACCCTCAGCCATGGATGCTATGTTTCAGCAAAATTTCCAAAACTAAACCTATTTGACATAAAAACTGTGACCCTGGCAACCATGCCCTCAGCTCCCTTTTTTATTTACTGTAATAACTAAACATGGAGAAAATGTTACAAATTTAGTTTTGGCTGGAAGGGTTCAAATATTACAGGGTGTCCCAAAGGTCTCCATATATAAGATTATATTTTATTTAATATTTTTAGCAATATGTAACTTTATTTACAAATCCTCTACATTATTTACATCCTCTACATGTTTGCCATTTCTTTGTAAACACACACGTCTCTGTCACTCATGATGAACTCGTTTTAACACGTGCTGTTATGAATGTAACTGAATGTCCATCGCTTCCTGATCCAGCCATGAGAATGGTTTCAATACGTTCTTCTTTTGTCAAAGGCATTCTTAAAGGCTATCTGAAAAAAAAAAATAAAAAATATATATATATATATATATATATATATATATATATATATATATATATATATATATATATATATATATATATATATATATATATAAAAAAACTAAGTATGCAAATTTTTGGAAGTCATCTTGCTAAAAAGTGTTAATTTCTCCTATATATGGAGACATCTGGGACATCTTGTAATATTTGAACCTTTCCAGCCAAAACTAAATTTGTTTAGTTTAGATAACTAACATGTTTAGTTATTGTCCCTTATGGCATCACATCACAATCAGCTTGAAAATGTCCTCTGTTATCACAGAATAGAAATATTCTGCCTTGTCACAAGATGCAAGTTTAGTTTGCAGTGCTTCATTCAGGCCCTGGCGAAAGTTTTTAGTGCTGACGATGTGAAAGGTCTATACATACTCGGCAGCTGACTGTTTGCCTTGTTTATAGGTTAAAAGTGTCTCACCTGCATTCTTTCCCTTGTGACAGGATGATCACAAACCTAGGTCTTGATTAACTATGTCTCTTAATCAAGTTTATATTTTTATAGTTACTCCCTTAGTCATGGATCTACTGTACTTTGGACTAAAATAGGTCTGCATAATGAATACTAATAATATTGTGATTTCCACTGGGTGGGACCATTTTGTATGAAAAACATCACAGCAGACCTTCTGGATATGTCACTGACTGAGATGATGAGTGGTAGCCTAAAAATCAAGCTGGCTGTTGTTTGCACAGTAAAACTATCAACTTGTTGAGAGCATGTCATGAAAAATGACAGCCATCTAATTTCAACAGAATTTTAGTGGACTGAAGTGCCCATTAAAAGGAAAAATGACATATATCAAAATGCTGTAATGCCAGACAGATTTGACTGTGGATTTTCTGCTAATGGAGAAAAATGGAGATAATTATGAATGGTCCAGCATTGACAAATCAGTGAGTTACATTGCTTTTTCACACTCATACAGAGTGTTACAGCGTTTCTTAGAGGTTGGCTGCTTATTGCTAATCGTGAATTGCATGATTACCCAGTGGCAAAATGGATAATCATTAAATTACACTTAGTTTGTTATTTTGATTGAGATAAAGTACGTGATATAATCAATATAAACTATAAAGTAAAGATACTCACTGTACTCAAGAGAAAATTAATTGTGGATTTCATCATGGTCCTCTTGTACGCCATAGTCAAACTGACCTCAAACTGCATGTTAAATGGGAGAAAAGCTGCATATTATACAGATAGATTCGAATATTACTGTATATAAAATACAGATGGGTGACAAAAAACAGTAACTCTGTGGAGCCATTTTGCGGGCATGGTTTGTGTCCACTTGTCCCCTCATTTATATTTCCAAATACATGTAGAATCTATGCCAAGGCACAATAAAACAATTTTGGCATGTCATGGTGTCCTAACACCTTACTAAGACACTTCATGTTATTTTCATATAATTCATAGACATATAAACTTAGTGTTGTTTATTTAGTGTGAGAGTGTATTAGTATCGAAGGAACAGGATACTAGAATCATTTTGTGACGTGAAGGCTGGCAGCCTAAGAATCAGAAGGATGTTTGTTGCTAAATCAGGTGTTCCAATGGTGGGAAAAGGGGAAGTGGCCTCTTTTGCCACTGGCCTCTGAGCCAAGTAAACATGTACAAAGGAACCTGCAATCCAGCGCATCCCCTACTTTAATTAGCCTGCCAGGATGTCAATTGCAGCTGTGTATGTGAGTGTGTTAGTGAAAGGATGTGAGGTTGGAGAGGATGTGCGTGGTTTGATAGTGTATTATATACGTGTGTGTGTGTGTTTGTGTGTGTGTGTGTGTGTGTGTGTGTGTGTGAGAGAGAGAGAGAGAGAGAGAGAGAGAGGATATGCATGTGTGTTTGTGTGAGTGTGATTGATCGTGTGCATGTGTGGAGAGAGGTGTTTTTTACAGGATATAATGAGAAGGATGTTCTTCAAAGAGAACACAGGGGAAAATGTGAGAGTTCAAACCTGATGCAGCTACAGTGCAAAACAAAACTTCTGAACCAAGTCAAAGCTGCCGTTTTGTTCCTGCATTTTTTCCAAAGGTTCTGAGTTTGGGCACCAAAACGAAGAAGGAAAAAACGAAGTCACTGTTTACCAGCTGATTACAGATATGTGGCCATTCAAACAAAGAAGATCCAGGTTGAAGTCTATAAAAGCCTGTGCAATAACATGCCCTACATGTCAGATTATATGATTAAGATACTATAAAGATAGACATTTATAGATTATAGAAAATCATTACATACTGCTTATGTCATCAGTCATTAGTGGTTATTAGTAACCTTTAGATGAGCATCATAGCAACGGTCACACTCTCAGATTTTAATGAAAAGTTTATGACACTGCCAGAACTTTGTTGTCGGTTGTCTTGTAATGGCACTAAAAAGGCTGCAGGTCACATGATCAGTTCTAAGACGTTTCTCTAAGCATTTCTCAACTCATGACCAAAGAATTCTTTTACGATGTGCAGTTTAAGTCTGCGACAGCAAGACATGGTGTAAACCCGGATCAAGTATCACAACAGCACAGAAACCATGAAAAATATCTTCAAGGATATATTTGTTTATTCTATTGACCATTTCCATGTGAAGCTTCACCTGAGAAACTGTTAGGATTTTCTCTCATCCTTAGTAAATCACCCTGCTTTTAGCACCACGGAGGACAGTCAGCGATCAATAGCTCAAATGGTCACTGATGTTCAGTTGTCAATGACCGCTGTTTATCCTGCCTTTTGCAGTGTGAGTGCCACTTGCCTCCTCCAGACTCGCGTGGGATAATTTGTGTCAGAGCTGAGATATAGAGCCTTGCTAATGCCTGGTTACTTGCTAGCTGTTCACAGCTCAATTGCCCATGTGACAATAATGGCCAGCGGACATACATCTCAAAAGCAATGCACCCATTTAGGGAGGCAATCTGCTTGATCGAGGCATCCTTGCAGCAATTTTATCCAATTATTGAAAATGGTCCTAAAAGGCATGTCCAGAGGGTTTAGAAAGGGCCTGAATAACTGGGGTTGAATGGACAAAGCAACATATACTTCCCTTGTATCTGTTCAAATCTATATATTCAAATGTATAGTGTATATGCAGAGTTAATCTATATAGTAGAGACACCTACGTAGAGACTTCATACACTTCATGCACATTTTCATCTGAAGCATCCCTTAGAGGCCACTTGATCCATCTGGAGGCATTCATTGTTAATATCAGCTGAGAGGACTAGCTCTTGTCTATTTTACTTTGCCTTCTGCTTCATTTCTTGTCAGTGAATGGTCTTCAGTCTTACATGCATAGCTGGACAGAGACACACTTTAGACACAGGAAGTACCGCAAACATAACAGGGCTCAGGATTAAGGCAGGGAGTGCAGAGTCTGATATAAACTCTTTCACTTCTTTCACTTGCATTGTGTTGTTTCATTAAATACTTCTAATGGGTATCAATGGGGAAAAGTCCACCCTCTGTGTCTTGCCCATGCTCCATATAATCAAGAACCAAAAAGACAAATGTGTTAACTAATAGCACGTGGGGATTTTCTTGCATGCTTGTCAATAATTCTGCAGGTATATAATAAGAGAGAAGACAGCAGTGGGCTAATGCAAAAGCTAAGTAGCACATAAAAAATGGTCAGACATAAGTCATAATATCCAATCTCAATTAATCAATTAAAAATAAAGATGAACCAGAAACTGTTAAAGAGAGTTCAGACAATTCAAGACTAGAATAAAAACCAGGAGGGCCTTTCACCTCTAAAGGGAACAGTAGTCTATGAAAGACATCTAGATTCTACTAAAAAGGTTGCTATTTTGCTTTGAATCTTAACATTAACATTCTACACAGTATGGTGAGGCAGCTAGACACAATTTGTAAGTCAGCTAGATAATTGGATAGCTATACACACTTATCTTAAATGTTATCTAATGTTATGTAGATATGTACAAGTCTTAGTCTCTCTTTAAGTAGAGTTAGCAGAATAGAGTTGGCTAGCTAACCTCAACATTTGCTAATCAAGTAGCTCATGGACAGTCTACATTAGATTTTAAATGCTGGGGGTTACATTCTGTATTTCCTTTTATATGTACTATTATACAGTATGTACCATTGTGTCTGAAACTGTGTACTTCTATCTTTTTTTTTTTTCACACGAATCCAGTAACACACAAAGCTTATCCAAAACCTGAAACGTAGTGCAGTGTTTCAGACAAAATCTTTCATCTATTCACAATCATTTTCACATTAAAACAAAAAACCCATGTGAATTTTCATTATTAGACATATCCAAAACTGAAACACAGTAATCTCCTTGATATTTATAAATATAAAAAATGCATTTTACCAACAAATACATTGTCACTATGTGCCCATTATCCTGATTTAATTTTCATTATGTCAGTCAGAACTAAGGACTTTTAAGTTTTAAAGGACACCCTGATAGGGCTACAGGCTGAAATATAGCTCATGTGCTGTTTAGATGATGGGCATAAACTGCAAAGTAAAGCATGAATTTATTATTTGTACTTGTGTGACATGTGGCAGAAATAGAAACAGAAAAAACTGCACATCAGAGCTATGAGTCCATTACATGTGTCCAGTGTTAAAGGCCACATTAACAAGGGAACATATTGGAAGCAGTGCTGCTTAGGCTCCTGTGCTACATAGTGTATCATGTATACCACGTCAAGTTGATAGGAATAAATCACACTCAGTTGAGGTATTGACTTATTCCAAGACAGTAAGCATGCAGGCCGTAGTTTGTCCATTTGTGAACTATCCAGCTAGTAGGGCTATTTTGCCATGAGATTATAATATATTTTAATTTAATCAGGTGTGTGACTACTTTCTTGTATTTCCACTAGTGCATGTATTTACGGAAATGAGTTTCGGACTGAGGTCTGAATGGGGAGGGTAGAAGCTTTAAAAGGTTTACTTTTAGCATTTACAGTAACTAGCTTTTGCTAACTAACCAGAATTACACAGTGCAGCTTTAAGCGGAGAAATTTTTTTTAAAAATCAAAATTTTAAAGTAAGTTTTAAGAAAACATAAAATGTCAGTTAATTTATTGAAAACAAACAAACAAACAAACAAACAAACATTGTTTTCAAACTCCAAGCCTTGAATTACTCCTCCTTAATGAAGGCTATTTTACTTTAATACAAATATTTTAATACGAATTAAATGTGCGCTCAGATATCATATAAATGTCTCCTTATTAGCCCTAAGATATCTTCAATTTCTACTGCAACCATTGAGTAATGGATAAATGCTGAACACTGTTTTCTATAGCAGGCTAAGGCAAGTAGATAAAATGTGATTTCTCATATTTCTTGGTATACTCCCATTATTTAATACCATTTGGTCTACACATGAAAAAATAAAAAGATTGATAAGAAAATGAAAACTATCTTAATATAGTATGCAACAATTCCATAGAAAAGAGCTAAAAGAAGTCAGGTGTTTTACACCGTAGAAGTGTTTGGTGGTATGTGTAAATAAAAATGTCATCTCTCTCTCTTTGTTGCTTTTACTTTCATTGCACTGTGCTATTCACTCCCCCAAAGTGCTATTCATGTGTGTAGGCTGTAAGGACCAAGAGAAGCTTCCACTCAACACAGTGACTCACACTCTAGTCTGCAGGTTACGACTGAGTGTTTAACTTTCCATGTGTATGTGTATGCAATGTGTACGATGTATGCACTGCCTGTATGCTTGCATAATGGAGAGTGAATGCATACTTGCTAACACCAGATACTTTAAGATCCAGAAGGACATTTTGTAACCCAAATGTTTGGAATGCAAAATTGGTATCTGGTTGGCTGCGATTGTCTCTCAATATAAAGTCCCAAAAAAAAACATAACCGCACAGATAAGACAATGTTGCAAGTGATGTACGTGTTTTGTGTTTTACATGAATTGATGTGGGCTCAATTTATTTATTTATTTTTTATATGACAATTACAAGAGAATTACTGTAATCCAAATGTGATTATTGTTATGAAAGCATGCATTGGGAATTCAGGAAAGGTGGTAGTATGGTAATGTTAGAACTATTAAGAAAAATGTAGAGTAAAAAATTACACTAAGGTTACAAAAAGTTGAAAAGGGTTAAAAGTCCAGGAATTACTTGTACATTTTAAATGTTCCTCCAGCTGTTTCTTTTTAGGAACACTTACTTTTCCAGTCTTTTGTCGCCCCGTTCCAACTTTTTTAAGACGTGTTGCTGCCATCAAATTCAAAATTACCTTATTTTTTCATGAAAATGGTACATTTCCTCAGTTTAAACATTTGGAATGTTTATGAGATTTGCAAATCACTGCATTCTGTTTTTTTATTTACATTTTACACAGCGTCCGAACTTTTTTGGAACTGAGGTTGTCGTTTTCCACGAAAAAGCACAAAAAACTCAGCAGCAACAACAACGGATGTTATTTTGGACACAACAATCACAAAAAAAGCTCAGTGAAATCCTGTATGGACTGAGTAATGGCACCAATGGTGTAGTGACATACTCTTTAGTAAGGGAGAGTGCCATTTGGGATGCAGTCCAAGTATTCATGACTCATGATTGCTCATGATTGATTGATTGCCACTGAAGTTATGAGAATAAAATAACATTTTGTGCACATAAATGTGACTGTCACAATTACTGAGTACCAGATGAAAAAGAAAAACCTTTCAACAAGAGCTAAAAAAAAACCTAGCTTGAATCACTCACTCTTGCCTGATATAACCATGTTTGATATAGATGGCAAAACTCACCAACACCTTCTGTTAGTCACTAACAGTTTTCACAAGTTCTCTAGCTAAAGTACTTTTCAATTAAGTTACAAATACAACTCCACAACAAGGATAAATCATCTGACTCTCAGCTATCATTTCATGAGAAACTGACAGGGGCAGTGGCACAGGTTTGCTTTTGTTCCAGAGATATCCAGTCCTGCCTTTTGCACTTTTTTTTTTTTTACCTGACCTTTAACAAGTGCCCTCCGCTACTGTCATCACTGTCCTCAAAGATCACTACTTTGTGTCCTTCACTCTTGCCCTCCCTGCGTCTCACCAACTACTCATATCTCTTTCCCTACTTGCCACAGTCTTCAGTTTATCTCTCCTTCTTCCCTAGCTTCCAGTAGCCAAAACTTTTCTCTGTTCACTTTTTTCATCCATTGACCTCCTCTGCTTTTGATCTCCTATTCCTAAGATGTCTTGTCACACTGCTCCTTGGCTGTCAGATATTCTGTGCAGAAATCTGAGAGAATTAGAGGCAGCTGAGATGCTGATCACAGCTTCATGCTGATCTCCTCTCATACTGCTCTCTTCTGTCAGAGTTCTCCTCTGATGTGACTGCTGCCAAGACATCCTTCTACAAGGGAAAGCTGGAGGTGCCTGCATCTGATCCAAACAAACTCCATAACTTTTTTTCCCCACTTTTTAACCCTCCACCTCCCCCTTCACCCTCCTCCCTGATTGCTAATGACTTTGACATTTTCCTTGAAGAAAAGATTATCTTAGACTCCTGTTCATTGAATCCCATTCCCTCCACAATGCTCCAGACCATCTCGCAAAACCACCTTAATCACTTTCATCATAAACAACTCCATAACATTTTGTCATTTACTGAATGCCTGCAATACAGAAAGGGATATACCCATTCTGAAAATGCCCACACTAAATACATCATACATCAGCAACTACTGACCAATATCACTTCTCTACTTTCTTTCTAAAAGTCTTTAATGTGATGTATACAATCAGCTGCCTCCCTGTCTTAGCCAGAAAACCTACAAGATCCAAACCAATCTGGCTTCAAAACAGCACACTCCACAAAAACTTCTTATGCTTATCAGCTGGATCTCATTGCTAAATCCCAGCAAGATTAAGCTGTATATTCCTGGAGATCCACGTATTATCTCCATGTCAAGATGTTTTGATCTCTCCGGGCAACTCTCAGATCTCACTGATACCATACAAACCTTTTGTGGTAGTTCTGGACAACAAACTATCCTTCTCACTTCACATTGCTAACTTGACTTGGTCATACAGATTTCTCCTTTACAACATTACGAAGATCCAGCCATTTCTATTTATGGAGGCTGCTCAGGTGCTTGTTCTGTCCCTTATCATCTAGAGACTGGACTGCTGCAACTTGATCCAGGCAGGTCTGCCTGTGTGTGCCATCTGACCTTTTCAACTGATCCAGAATGCAGCCACCAAAGACATCTCCCCAAGTTCTCCCACAGCACCCTGTGAGAGTTGACTTTATTCATTTAATCGGCTTAATATTAAGTACTATACATATGAATTATTAGGCTTTCATGATTAGTAGTATGCTTAAGGGCTGTGCTTAACAGTGGGATGTTTTAGGTGTGTGCGTGTGGAGATGTTTACTGTTTCATGCAGCCGTGGCCCACTGATAACCTTGAGATGCTATTGCTCCATGTGCAACTGTGTGGGTACAAGTTGTCTGATGGAGAGAGCATTAGGTCACAATGTTCTGCTGATTAGGCCTGTTGGGGGGAGGAAGGAGAGACTCAGAGACAACAGTTTGACCCTGAGAGGCATCTATAAGGATAATAAAAGTGAGGCCAGAAGGCCATATGAGCTTCATAAGTGGGAGGTGGGCTGTACTAACAATAAAAAATTGTGTAATCCCTTTGCCACTGCCAATAAAATGTGTTCTTTGTTGCATGTAGTCAATAAGTAATTAGTTTGTAAATTGTCTGGTTAATATGATAATATGTGGTTGCTGGAACAGAAAGATTTGCTTATAGATTTGCTTATAGATTTGCTTCCCCAGCCATGAATAACAAATAAACTTCACTCAGAGATTTTGTCTTAGTCTCTCTATTAATTTTTCTTTATTCAAGCTTGCCACAACATTCTTGGGGGTTCTAACTGAGATTGCAAACTCCTCTGGGTTGTGTCCATTAGCATCCAGAGGTCCTGAGTGCCCGACAACCCCACTACTGCGTTCCCTCCACTGGCTTCCAGTTGCTACATGCATCAGATTAAAAAAAACAACAGACCAGCCCCCACCTCACCACACCCTGCTCTGCACCCAAGAGTCTGTCAGCATGGCACATCTTGACTTGGCAATATTTTCCCACTCTTTATTGCAAAAACATTCTAGATCCATCAAATTGTGAGGGCATTTCCTGTGCACAGCCCACTTCAGGTCACCCCACAGATTTTTTAGTTGAATTTAGGTCTGGGATCTGGCTAGGTCATTCAAAAACATTGATCTTCTTTTGGTTAAGCCATTCCTTTGTTGAATTGGATGTATTCCTTGGGTTATTGTTGTGATGAAAGGTGAAATTAATTTTCATCTTCAGCTTACTAGCAGACACCTGAAAGTTTTGCACTAAAATCGACTGATATTTGTAGCTATTCATGATTCCCTCTACCTTGATAAAAGCCCCAGTTCTGGCTGAAGAAAATCAGCCCTAAAGCATAGTGCTGCCACCACCATGCTTCTCTGTGGGTATGGTGTTCTTTTAGTGATGTGCATTTTTGCACTAAACATACCTTTTGGAACTGTGGAATTATTATGCCTTTTGGAATTGGTCTTATCAGACCATAACACATTTTCCACATGGTTTGGGGTGATTTAAATGGGCTTGGATGTTTTTTGTGAGAAAGGGCTTCCGTCTAGCCACCCTACCCCGTAGCCCAGACATGTGATGAATTAGAGAGATTGTTGTCACATGCAGAGAGTAATCAGTACTTGTCAGATATTCCTGCAGCTCCTTTAATATTGCCGTAGGTCTCTTGGCAGCCTCCCTGGTAAGTTTTTCTTTTGTCCTTTTGTAAATTTTGGAGGGACATCCTGTTCTTGGTAATATCACTGTGGTGCCCCACTTTCTCCACTTCAACATATAATATTTTAGAATTTTTTTTGTACCTCTCTCCTGATTGATACGTTTCAACAGTGAGACCTTGTACAGGCTTTGAAAAGGGTGTGCACACTTATGCAACAAGGTTATTATAACTTTTTTAGGTTTCCAATTTTTCCCTAAAGTGTTTCTAATTGTTTAAAATAAAAAAATGTGATACGTACGTTCTGACATGATTTATCTTGATTTAATTTTTTTTTCTTTCATTTTTACAGGGGTGTGTAGACTTTTCATACCTAGTGAACTGGTTTGAGGCTGTATTTTTGTTAGAGACTACAAAGCACTTCTGTAAGTTCTGGATAAGCATATCTGTTAAATGCTATAAAAGTAATTTCATAGCTTCTCACCAAATTAGAGAATAAATACATGTCATCTGTTTAGCTAAAACTCCATCAGTCCTGCATCGTTTTGCTTGCAGTGTAGTATTAGACTCTTTCACTCTTATTTGATTTGCTTACACTTTCACACTTTATCCCCATTGGCTGTGGCACCCGCCAGACATGATGTAATCTGACTTCTTAAGAAAGAAAGAAAGAAAGAAAGAAAGAAAGAAAGAAAAATGAATACAGACCTGAGAATAAACTCTTTATTGATGATTTTTGTGGTAGACCATATACAGTAGTCATTTTCTTTCCAAGTATATCAGAAATACTGTACAATATCAATGACACTGACATCAGAAGAGTCCTTGGTACAGCTAAGAGTGTGGCTAGAATATTAATGTTCTTTTCACCCTAATAAACAGGGCGTGGGTGGTGTGGGGTCATATCAAGTGAAAACGCCTAATAAAAACTGCATTATGGCAATTTTTCATTTTGTGAAAACAGCTATGCCTATCAGCTATCAACAACACAGGCAGTGCTGGTCCCAACATGCTCCATGACTGTAATATTACCTCATACTTCTGTCCCACTGTCTATCTATGGTCCACATTTGCTGACGTGCCTGCAGAAATATTGCTTTTTGCACCTAAAACTAGTACAGCACAAACATAGAGACGTTACATCATTTTAAGATGAAAACAAAAACAACTAATGAAAAGGCATGATTGTGTTTTACTGTGTAAATAAATTTTAAAAATAATATTGCAGTACCTAACGTGATCAAAATACATTTACATTCACAATAAATATCCCTAATCATAAAAACACACTTCCAGAGTGTGTTCATATATATATATATATATATATATATATATATATATATATATATATATATATATATATATATATATATATATATATATATATATATATATATATATATATATACATACACTATTGTCCTCCTTTGCCTCTTTTATATTTCAACACATAAATTGTGTTGGTTTAGGTAGATGCCTATAATTATTTTTCAATAAAAATGAACACATGATGTTGTCAGAGTAATCTAAGAAGTGCAAGAGGTTCTGACTTTTTCACAAATTGGCAGCAGCAAATGATAATATTGAAGAGAGCACACTGAATAGAGTGCAGAATGTCCAAATGGCATTAAATCATATGTTAATATCAACATCAATAACTAAACAAACTTTTACCAATGAAATCTTTCGAAGTGAACAAACGTTCTATGTAACACAGAGAAGTCCAGAGAACACACTATAGCATGGTCCTGAGCCCGTTTCACAGGGAAGAACCAGTGAAAGCAACGCTACTCACATCATCAACTTTAAAATAAATAAATAACAAACACACCCTGCCTTTTTCAACACACATATTGACACATGAGACACAATCATTACACACAATACATACACATGTACAGACATGTACAAAATAGATATTCTAAGTTTACAATGTGCATCATAGATACTCAATAATACATGAATACACTTGTTTGTATAGTCATACAGTATATACTCCTCACAGTAATTTAACAAAATGTACACTGATATTTACAGTTATTATATTGAGAATCACAATTTACATACATATACATAATAATAGCTTGCGCACAAATACCATGGCCTCCAGCACCATTTAAATATTACACTATTTAAATAAAAAATGCCTTCCATGAAAATAAGTTAGCTACAATAGGACTCGCCTGTCCTACTGGTGAGATTTAATGATACTGGCCAGAGGCCCAGGAGTTGTAATCACTTTGATAGGTTCAGGAAAATTCCAACTGAATAAATATACAGCTGTATTTGTGCAATTCTAGATTGTCCTAAAAATTGTAACCCTGAATGAAAATCTGTTTTGTAGATTATATATTGTGCTACTGGAAAACGTGTAATAGTGCCATTTATATAAATCATATAAGTAATGTGCTTGGTACGTGTGAGAATGTGGCTCTTCTTTCCAGCTTTGTCTCTGTGTGTGTGTGTGTGTGTGTGTGTGTGTGTGTGTGCGTGTCAGTGTGATTTCCAGTCTTTGACCTAGCTGTTTGTGTAGCTCTCATTAGTCAGAGAATTGTAAATATTTGGTGACAAATTTGATGGAAATATAAATAGGGAGCCTTCACCTTCATATAACCCTTGGTCCATCCTTATTAATCAGCTATGCTACTGTGTGTTTTTAAAGCCATCCCCATGTCAGGTTGTTTGAGGTCTGACCTATAGGAGAAATAAAGAGCACTGGTCTCAAAGAAGCAAGCAAAATGTGCACAAGCAAACTAAAGATCAAGACAGTGTTACAGGAATAATCATAGACACTGTCTTGCAGCTGAGCTTAGCAGGGGCAGGAAATATGGGGATGACATTTCTGAAATGCTGTGGAGATGAAAAAGGAGACAGAGGCACAGAGACACGCCTTCAAACGGCCTTTCATCAGTAAATGAGGACATGTTGTGGTAACAATGTGCTATTACACACCGACACGAACAACTATGTCGCTGGACCTAACTGAACAAATTGCTTCTTCCTTGGAGTATTATCAGTATTTAGCCAAGGAAAACTTTATCCAGTCAACTGATTACACAACCAGCATTGTGAAGTAGGCTATACAGTAGTGCCATACTTAAATCATACTGAAACTGATCATTTCAGGAGTGGGCTAACTAAAGGAATCCAGTGTACAGTACTGTGCAAAAGTCTATTTTTTTTTTTTGTACAAACTTTGATATATATATTTTCTTATTTTATGTCTTCTACATTATCAAGTCAGTACAAAAAACATTTTAGATTCCCAAATATTAGTTTTCTAGCACAAAATTAAATGTTACAGAAAAATGTTTGTATGTCATTAAAGAAAGCAGCATATTACGTAAGAGACACTTTTCAGACAAAAAACACAATGAAGGCTGCTGGGTTTTGCTGCAAAAATAAGAAGCAAGTGCAAAAGTCAAAGTCTCCAGAAGAACTGTGTCTGGTTCTGCAAGATGCTCAATAAAACTTACCAGCTCATTTCCTTATAAAACTGCACTAATTGTACCAGAGACTACTATTTTTATTTAAATGTTTACTTTTTTGTCACACCTAATATTGACTTTGTTTCATTTACTACTGTTTACTGCTCTTTATGGTATTGTTTTTAAAATGTAGAAGCATTTAATTTCATTATTTTGAAGGCATCTTTGCTCTACAGCATTTCTTTGCATGCACCTAAAACTTTTGCACAGTGCTGTATGTCCTAGAGTACATTTCATTAAATCTTTCTCTCACTCAGGAACTCAGGGAGCATGGAACCCCTCTGCTTTTTTGTTCCCTGTTAATGTGAGGATTTGTTGCCAGGGGTTCCACGAGACTTGTGTAGGAACAGTATGTTCATGCTGGGAATTGTGGGCCTTCCATCCTCCACCTCACCCGATGAGAATTCGTAAAGCATGCTGTCTGGGACACGGGCTCCCATGGGGAAACACTGCGGTAAAGCATGCTGCTCAGGTCTATTTTTACACCACGAGTCATCATGGCAGTTGCAGGAGAAGTGAACACAGAGCTGCCAAGTGATCAAATGCTCTGCTGCATTATTTGCCAAGATGCAAAATCTGGTGTATAGTGTTAAGTGCAGATGTACTTGGAGGATAGAGTAAAGACCAGGGCAATAACAGTCTGTGACCTTTCCAAAGAAGCCGATGGCTACCATATACATACTATAACTATCATATATTCTGTGCAGGGATACATTAAAGATTATAATAAACAATTTCAAAATCTAGCATGCTTGGTTCTCCAAAAGCCAATTCAACACCCTTTGTCTTTTTGTGACGTGCTCATAAGTAGACCTGTGCAGGCTGCTTAGGCAGTATCTGTTAAAATACAGTGCAAGTTGTGTAAAATGATTGTTATACTACAACATAATTTTGGCATAAATAACATCTATAGACTTTAATATAAACCATTTAACCATTATCAATTGCAGGTTTTGCAGAAGCAGAAGCTATTCTCATGGATCTTGAATAATTACATCAATTCCTTTTAGAAAGGGCTAAGCAAGAAAACTACATAAACTATATTGTAAAAATAAAGCTTATAACTGTTTTTTTTTTTGCTAGAAAGTCTATCTGTAAAAACTGTTAGTGTGAATACCTAAGCTAATTAGACTGACTGGTGTACAGTTTCCCAAAGTTAAGTTAAAGTCATGTTAATTGGTAGAAGGAGAGAGAGATCATTTAAGTGATGCTCACTCTGCCATTTAACAATGACCCTTGTGCTGCAGAGCTTTTGGGAAACTGGGCCTGCACATTCACAGAACAGGCACATAATTCTATCAAAGTTCACTGAAGACCACTATTACTGTTAATATTTTTGTATTATGTGCAATGTTTCTTTTTCTGTCATCTGCTATATTTATACTAATACATACTATAGATCTTGTATGTACTTAAAACTGCTGTGCTTGATGAAGACTGTCTTAAAAATGCTTTAGTATTATTGCAACCCAACACTTTAAATGTGCTTCTTTTTTGTGCTGATCACTCATTGCACTTCTGGCAGTCATTTGATTACTAAAACTAGATGTACATATATCTGAAATGTGGCAAAGTGTGGCAAAATATTTTACAGCCACAAAGGCATGCTGTCATTGATACTGTGTGTGTGTGTGTGTGTGTGCACGTGTGTGATACTGCATTAAAACTAGATGCATTGTGGGGGTTTTGGTGCATATAGTGCCCCCGAGTGGAAACATCTGGTCAGTACTGTATGAGATTATGGTAGATTGTGCTGGGCCTAGTGATCTATGGGCATAAACACTTACACAGGACAAGAGTTACAGTAAATACTATGGATTACATCAACATTATCTATACAGTACATTTCTCTGTTGTACTGCTTGGCCAGGTTGTATCTGCTTTCCTCAGTCAAATGTCATTTCTAAAAAAAACTGTTCCTCACAAAACACTGCACTAATGTACCACTGAGTCTTTGTATTGGAGTAATATTGGCCTAAAAAGCAGTATTTGAAAATAATAAAAGTAACTGATCAAATCTGATCTGAGCCACTGAAATATATATTTGGATTTTTACCCCATTTTCTCCTAATCTGATCATCTGCTAATTCCCACCTACTGGCCAGTTCTCCCCTGTCACATGACAGCTACCAAGCAGGGAGGGTCTAAACTACATTTTTTGAAACTGCTGTTCATATTATATCACTGCTGTGATTGACAGGGGAGAGAGAGTAATGTATATATATATATATATATATATATATATATATATATATATATATATATATATATATATATATATATATATATATATATATATTGTTTTGTTTTGTTTTTTTTACATATATGCTATGAATGTGCTTGACGTTGGCATACAATTTTCTTCATGTAATGAAAATAGCTTAGCAATATTATTTCCAATCTTTTCAATTTGGGGTTCTCAGAGCATTTGTGGAATTAGGTTTTACATCAGTTTCGTGTATTATCCATTATTCAGAACTGTGATATGTGTATCGTGTTAAAAAATGAAAAAAAAAAAAAAAAAAGAGATGGGATCAGTGGATCAGCAGTTTTCATTCCTCAACCCAGGCATGAACAATAGTTACAACAGAAAGAAACATACTAAAAAGCCTTTGTGCTTCATCCCCCTGTAAGCGTTACTAGACCCAAAGATTCTGGCTATGGAGGGTCAGTGGCTATTTAGTCAGTGGCTTAAATGTTTTTAAAAGTTAATCTACATTCATTCTTATACTGTACATATCAGTATGTGTAAAATTTAGTAGGGCATTTTTTAGTGAATGACTTACCAGATTATGTAAAAATCTCAGTGTTATGTGGATGATTCAGTGCTTTCTGTCCACCACCTATTCTGTAGAAATGCCTTTGGTCCAAATGTGTAGGTATGAAAGAGAAGGAACTAATTGCAACTCACCGTCTGCTAATTAGGGTTAGATGTGGAGAATGTCCTTCTGTGGCTGTTTTCTTTCTTTCCTTTTTTTTCCCCAGTCCTCTATTATTCATTGATCAACCCCTCACTCACTCACACACACACACACACACACACACACACACACACACACACACACACACACACACACACACACACACACACACACATCATCCCTCTCACCCGTTATGGCTTCAATGAAATTATGATAAATGCTGTGGCTCCTCACACCCTTTTCCTTTTTGTTTATCAGTCTTTCGTGGGTGATGCCTTCAGATCAGGGAGGAACTCAGGACTCAGATTTACGTGGAACAGGGTTGGTCTGGTAGCTACTGCCATAGCCGCTGATGGACGTGGAGTTGGTGATGAGCTCGACAGGTGATGTGCTGCCTGGGCCAAGGTACGCCCGGTGGCTGGGCATGGGAGAGGGTGTCTCGCTGGTGTTTTTGCCCAGGATGAAACGTGTCTCGTCCTCCAGGTTGGAGGTGTCCTTCGTCAGACTCTTGCGGTAGGAGACGGACAGTTTGTTGGAGCCGTCAGGAAGCCAGTTAAAGTGGCGTGCGAGGAAGACCAGTGGCAGAGGAAGCATGGCTACAATGATGAGAGCGAAACACATGGCCAGAGCCCAAGGAGGGTAGCTCTGGAAGCGCTCTGCCGCCTAGAGGGAGAAGACAAAAACGAGGAGTCTGAGGTAATGTTGATACACAGGTGATGCCATATCAGTAATAGATAATGATGTCCCACAAATAATTTCAAGTGCAGTATACCCCTTTGATATAGATAATATATCAAAAACACTCTTGTGTTATAAGTTGGTATAAGTTTGGGGAAAAAATTACTATTTGCGGAAGAATAGTTAATATAACATGAATACTTAAAATGATGTGCCTTTCCCCACTGCATGGATTAATTTGATGGTTGAGGTCAAGTACACTTTTATGAAAGTGTACTGATTTTTTTGAAGTCAGTACACTTTTATCAAGGCTGTGTCCCAAACCACATACTACGCACTATGTTTGTATAGTAAAACCACAATTACTAGTGCACTAATTTGTCTGGAATTCTGTTTGGAATGCAGCTGCCATTATTGACTGCCATTATTGTCAGCTTCTCAGTATTACAGTGTTATGAAAAGTAAAACTACTGTACATTTCAACATGACTATTTCAATACAGTTATCAAGTCAAGGTGAATAAGCAAGCTCACCTGCCATCAGCAATAGCTTGCACTTTATCTAGCTACCTTTAGCTGACACTGAGTCGTCTAGCTGTTTGCTATATCTGTGACTGGGCATACAACTGTTTATTTATTTATTTATTTATTTATTTTTTTAGATCCAGCTCCTGGAGGAATTGTGAGGAATTCCACCCACTCCCATGATGACTAATTTTGCTTGCATATGCTTGCAATGTTTTCTAATGATATTTTCTTCAGTTGGTTCTGTTTCCCGAAATCTAAATTAATTAAATTGAAACCACAAAGAGCTAACCAGGATAAAGCAGTTACTAACTAAGGAGCACATCACACAAACCTGTTGTTGATTTATTTCCTGTAACAGCATGTTTCAAGTTCAAGTGGTTTTATTGTCATTTCAACCATATACAGCCTTAACCCAATCCATACAGTTCCCCCCCTCTCTCTCTCACACACACACACACACACACACACACACATGCACAAAATGCAGCTTGTGATGTTTCCAAGCAATTTAAATGTGCAAAGTCCTCTGTCCTGAAGACTCTCCTTTATCGGAAAACTTACTGCCCATTACAAAACACTGCCACTAGAGACTCCTTCCATAAATGTTAAACAAATGTCTCCTTAGAGAAAGCTTCACCATATCAACAATTCTACTTTTATTTTTGTTAAATAAAATTTTATAATCCATTTACTATTAATCTCAGATTATGTGGAGCCATAGAAGACCATAAGAATGAGCTGTTACAACATACAGTAAACACTAATGTATTAAAACGAATAAGCTTTAACACAGATTCAGTAATACTTGCACCACTGCTGCAGTCTTATATGTAATTCAATGTCATCAGATTGAAACTGTAATTCAATTAAAACTACCAAAATTATGGTATTGTATTGCATGGTTATCATACCTATCATACCATATCATTATGGTTATCACGTGAATTCTTCATATAGTTCCACTTCTAGTCATACATGAATAACATAAGTAGGCATTTTAAAGCTGGGTTTCACTCACCTCGTCCTGAATCCATGCATTGTAACCAGGTGGACTGATGGCCATCTCAATAACACTAGCAGTAATAAGAACAAGGAGGCAGATTGGAGACACATACTTCCACAGATAAAAGTAGAATCTGTATGGTTTGAAACCCAGCATATCTTCTAGATCCTGCACGAACCTGATAATACAATAATCACAATATTTTGCATGAACATTTTAAACTGATTATAGTAAAAGAGAGATGATATTATAGCACACATGTTGTGTTAAAATTTCCTGTGTTGTTTCTGGGCAAATTCATGGGATTTTCATCCTGTTTTAAAATAACTTCAAAAGGTCAGCATACTTATGCAAAGAAACTTTGTGCACAAACTAACCCGACAGAAAGTGCTGCTAAAAATACACAGTGTACCTTTTGGTGCCATAAATCCAGGCCACAGATATATTTTCCAAGATGACTACGATTGTGAGGGGAAGGCCAGCAGAGTAGTCATCAAACATGGTGACGAAATAATTTCCTGATCGCTGGACGAATAACAGGCCGCAAAAAAATGCAATGATACAGCAAACCACTGAGGAGAAATAAGGGTCAGAGGTTATCCAGTGCATCCTAAAGGAAATGAGACCCTTTCTCACAGTTTACTCCCATATAACAAATGCACACTGCACCGGATTAGAGCCAAATCTAGCAGTGTATCTGCTTCAGTTCTACATAGCAGAGCTGGCCCAAGGTCGTTTTGCCCAATGGCATAATAGTGGCCAAAAGAGATTTAGAATTGGCCCAGGTTAACAAAGAATATTGTTACATTCTGGCCCTAAGCTGATGCAGGGCTCAATGGTATTGTCAAAAAAAAAATATAGTTCAGCAAACAAAATTATGAATATTTTCACCACAGCATTTTTTAAAACAGGCAAACATAAAAGCGCATAATTAACATAAGTTAAGTTTATAAAATGGAATTATGTTTTCAGTGAAGTATTTAAGTGTATACCACTTCCGCTGTTCACTGCTATGGTTCTTAGCTGAACGCTCATGAGCTAGACGGTAATGCTTGGTAACAGTAAAGCTCTTTATAACCAAACAATTTGATCATCAATGTCTTCATTGGTAGCTTCATAGGCAACTGTGTTCTTGAGAACAGCCACCATAGTCCTACTCATAATGTTTGAACACATACAGGTAGCGGCACTTTTGGGTGGATAACACACATCCAGTCAATGACAGAAGTATCCTGTAGTATACATTTGCCACAACATCAGACAACAAATTTTAGACCTGCACTCTCAGATCCTTTACAAGTACACCTCTAGTGGCATATTTCTGAAATGCAGCTACACGTTCAGCTCCATTAGGAGTACACTGGATATGTCATATCTGGACATGAGAGTACGGGTCTGAGAGGGAGGCACTGTGCTCTGCATATAGAAGTATCAGCAAATATGAACATAACATATTGAACCAAAATTTTGGAAATAATGATGAATAAAATATTTCATTTACTAATATAAATATTGTAATCAGCCTTCATAAATTTAATAGATGTGTCTCACTGCATTCTGAGTCTGTTGACTGACAGATTGTTCAGCGCCATTAACAGCTGCTTGGCCTAAACTTGGCATCTGAATTAAGTCTGCATCATAGATGTGACTGCCAGAACTATTTTATGACTCCCATGGTTATTTGACCCAAAACTATCAGGGCTATTGCGTCCAGTAACTAGATAAGTCATCCAAATGCAAGCAGCTCATTAATATCACAAATACTTATAACTTCATTCCTAAAATAATGTAGAAAATACGTTAGTGGGTACATGAGTGTGTGTGTGTGTGTTTGTGGCAGTTCTCACCAGTCAGGATCTCCTTGCGTATTTTGAACGTGTCAAGGATGGGAGTAGTGATGCCAGTCATGGTGCCAATCATGCTTCCCAGACCCAGGTTGATCAGCATGAAAAAGAACATCACTGACCAAAATGGAGATCCTGGGAAGTGTGTCATGGCCTCTGTAAAAGCAATGAAGGCCAAACCAGTGCCTTGAACAGCCTGTGGGTGAAATGAGACAGAGATAAATTAGACAGAGACAGAAAATTTGGGGAAAAAGACTGGCAAAGGTCCAAAATAAGTAAGGAATAAAACTCAATGGGGCATGCCATATTATAGGAGAATATGATGGTATGATGTCTTTCCCAACCAAAAATTGATTGTTTTCCAATGATACCACATCCCAAAGTGTTTTATTCCTCTTGTACCACAACAATCTGCCAATGCTAACAATTTATTGATTATGTTATATTATATTAATTAAACATCATACCGTACATTTTATCCATTTATAGTTACATTTTATGTTATGGAACATATGTGAAACAAGTTAGGTTCTGTTATCACTTCTGTTACACAACATATTATAACAATAATAGCTATGAATAGTCATTCCTGCATGAGCTGTCTGTCTTGAATACTTTCCAGTGTTGGAAATCCTGAAGGAACAGCTTTACCTCTGACTGTTAGAAAGTGTTGACACTGGAGCCCAAAAATGCTACATAACCATCTCCTCATAGAAAACTTCACAATATCAATAATTACACAGGTTTTTAATTCAGTTCATGTGGTGCACCTACCATACAAGTCCCTGTGTAAGTTGTTATTGTGCATTAATATACTGTTAACCTTGCAATTGGAACTGTCAGAACCATGCTGTTGTAGAAAATTAATTAATACTTTCTGACCAATTAGAGTTGTACATTCAGCAGTGCCGTATTATAAAGAATATTAAATCACTGGATTAAAACCTGAATTGATTCAACGGTAAATAAAATTGCAAAGCTATTTAGACACTATAAACATAACCAACAGCATTAGCTCAGTGGATTTTAGACTGACTTTATTGAGTTCATCCTCCAGTAGACACTGCTCCAGGCCCAGCTGAGCAAAGCTGTCATCCTTCACAATTTTAATCACTTCATACATCTCAGCATAGTCTGATGAGGTGAGGTGGGAGAAATTAACATGAGGAGGGATCAGATCATGGCTCAGCACATTGGAGTTCAGGTAGCCCAAAATTTTCTCAGCATTCCTAGAAAGAGAACACAACCATTAGATGATGTCAATTCTGCATACTAATCTCTAATCACATCACCAATCAACCTTATGAACTACTCATTCATTGAATAATGTCTCATAAATTTGCTGATTACATTCAGATTTTATACTATTAATAGCAAATACAGTAAAAGAGTGCACTCACTCCACCACACATTTTTCGTTCATGATGTTGGCCTTGAAACCAAGCACAGCAAACACCACCAGCGTGGCCAGGATGGAGGTGAGGAAATTGATGAAAGACACTAGGACAGCATCAAAATGGCAGTTGTTGTCCCTCTTGTTGTAGCTGGAGAAAGCGATGACTCCACCGAAACCCAGACCCAAAGCGAAGAAGACCTGTGTTGCAGCCTCACGCCATACCTGTGGCTCCAGCATGATCTCCAGCTGCAGGAATATGTATTCGGTGGAATGTTCATCCATTTCTGCTCAATTATTGAAACAAAGCTCATGTATGATCAAGAACACTTGACAATTTTCCTTTCTTTCTTTCATCTCATGCAATGATTTATTATATGAAAATTAGCTTCCTGTACCTATTTATATGCACCTACTTAATAACTCACATAGTCCCATGGTCCCTTTCGGTCATGCATGAGTAATGAGTAATAAATTTATAGCTCTATAAATATGCATGACTTTATCCTGAGTTCACCACCAGGGGGAGACAGAGAGAGTGGCACTAAGATAAGGACAGAAGACTAAACCCTGAAATTGAGCATATTCTGCAGTCCTGCTGCTTACACACGTGGCAAAAGTCTTTTGAATAACAGTGTATTTGTGTGTATCTTCTTACCTTTGGTGTGAACATGTGAGCAATGCCGTCTACAGCCCCCTTAAGAAACAATCCACGTACCAGGAAGCAGAAGAGCACCAGATACGGGAACAGAGAGCTGAAGTACATCACCTAAGGAGTTCCCCATAGTGCACAGGGAGTAGAAGAGTTTTCTTAACAAGATCAGGTACTTGATCTGATAAATTAGTAAAAGCTCTGCCAGTTTACAGGAAGAGAGGATTATTTTCATCTTCTACTTATAGATAAGTGATCAATCACCAAATATATAGGTGCTTAAAATCTTCAGTGGTCAAAAAGTACAAAAAATATTTTAAAAAATGTATAGGATTGAACTTTTGTATTGAGCTTGTATTCACCTTTCCAGAGGACTGGATGCCCTTGATGACAGCCATGCAGACAATGATCCACGCAGCCAGCAGAGACAGAGTCATCTTCCAGTTTAGCCCTCCACTGTCTGCAATACTGCTGGTTATGTTTAGTGCCTCACGATACCAGAAATATGTGGTGGCGGAGCTTTTCTCGCACTCTGGCTCTACAACTGCTCAGGAGGAAAAGCGGGAAGGCAAGATACATACTGTAATGCCTCACTGTACACAATGTTAGTGAGTAGTTATGTGCATTCAATACAGCTAAATACAGCTAGCTTCATTCTGGTTGAGATACATGCAAAAGAGAAAAATATTTCAGTTGAGGAAAACCTGTAACTTTCATATAGCTGAAAATATCAAAATTTCACCATGTAAAAGGTTTTCTACATATGACATGCATGTGCTCACATTCAAATCAGGAATATATATTTGCATTAAAACACCATAGAAGAGAAAAAATCACCAAAATAAAAATGTATTTACTGTGCTCAGTGTCACAAATGAACATGAAGAATCTTACTTGTGTTACACATCAGTCATTTTGGTTCAGCTTAATAAGGTGAACCTTTATTAATAAAGGTGAGGCCTTCACTGGTCTACAAATGACTGGTCTTTGTAAATGTAAAACAAAAATATAATTTATATTCCTGTCATGTCACTACCATCTATTATTTGTACACAAATAATATGAGGATCCACCATGAGGATCCAAGGCATGTAAAGCATTTTTGTCCATTTCCTTAAATATTCAGTGTATTCCTATTTACATTAATACAAGCCATCCTGGGGATTTCAAAATACATTTCCAAGGTTATTATTGTGAAATCAAAAGAGATGACTAGGATCAATGGAATTAAGTACCAAACATATGATAATGGTTAATCTACATTTGACGTATGATTGGAAACTGACAGTCAATGCAGGATTTTCTGTGTTCTATAATGTAATCCAACACAACAACTGGGTCTAGTAAAATAGCTTTTAAAGCCATAATGATGTTTCTATACAGTCAAACATTTGCTTCTTCTGTCCAAGGAGTCTATACACTTATGGAGCTTGCAAACTGACAAAAGCATTTGAATGTCAATTTCTTATATACTTGAATTATACACATTATTATTCTTTTTTCTGTGGTGTGTAAATTTACATTTTTTTCTTTGTTTTGAGCTTGCTAGGAGTAAGATTTGCCTTTTAAAACATAATATTTGAAATGACAGGTTATAGTTTTGAGACTTACAAATACAAATACAAATCAAATATCAAAATACAGATTTATGTAAATTAGGACAAAGGTGAAGCATCTGGGATGATCCCAGGGAAAAGCAGCTAGTTTCCTCAGGAGAATAGTGATGTTAAATACTCAGTGCTAACATTCTAGCTATTTAGGCTATGCTAATGTTAGCTTGCTGGTAAATTTAGCTGCTTAATTGAATTTACAGTAGCTATTTTTAGTAGAACATAAAACCTTCAGATGCACTTAAATCATTACGGATCATATCTTCCAATTTGCCTCCACTTAACTCTACTCCACGTCTCTTCACTTGACTTCGTGGACATGGGTGTAGGAGTTGACTGTGATTAGCTAAATGCTGAGTTTGATCACTCTGAAAGCATCTACTTTTCCCTGGGAATCTCAGATGCTTCATCTTTGTCCTAAATTACACACACACACACACACACACACACACACACACACACACACACACATATATATATATATATATATATATATTTGTTCAAAGTGATTTTTATATGTTCAAGGAGTCATAATTCTTGTGTCTGAACAATTATAAACAAGTTTAAACAAATCTCACCCGTGTTAGTGTTTTAGGAAGTTTGTTAAAATGGCAGGAGTGGGGTAATTTGAGCCAAAAGGCCTGGGTTAAGTTGAGCCAGTGGCTCAACTCGCCCGTTCTTATGATTATTATTAAAGTATTATTTTACTGTAATTCTACATTGCATTCTTACATTTTATCACCAAAATGATGTGACATTTTGAATTTTGGACCAAAAACAATCATGCAACGCTTTTATAAATGGAAGACAGACAGGGCTTAAACTCCTCATGTAGAGTTGGACAGAGCAGTGGGAGAGGTACAGAATGGGAGGTCCATACGTCAGGTGGCAACGGACTAGAAGATCAACAGGATGACAAAACAATACATGGATTTCAAACAACTAGGAGAAGTAAAAAGAACATGGTATAAGAGAACAGGACATGCCAATCAAGTTTTTGATGAAGACATTGAGACAGAACTTGCAGACCATATAAAAAAAATCTAGCTGCAATGTTTCATGGTATAAGTGCCATGTAATGTTGCGAACTAGCATTTGAGTTGGCATGATGAAATGACATTGATGTCCCTGCAAACTGGATCAGAGAGGGAAAAGCAGGTTAGTCTAAGTGTGCATTTATAAAAATAGGGAATATTAATAATTATTTTCCCAGAAAATGTCCACCATCACCTTGTGGTTAGCATAGAGAAGCACCCACAAAATGACTATGTTTAATGACTATTGTTAGAAATATATATCATATTTTGAAAACAGTTTATTTTAGATCCAAAGTGATTATTCCCAGGGATGCAACACATCCTGAAATTTATGAACATATTTTAGTTAGAGACATTACTGTTATGTCCTCACTTTAAAGACAACTCAAGTAAAAACTGGCTCAACTCACCCCGCTCTCCCCGACAAGTGTACTAGGGCTTAACGAAAGTCAGGATTCCTCTTTTAAAAAATTGCACTTTTAATGTATTTATTTGACTCAGCCTTGTAAGTCAAATATACAAAATCTATATTAAATTACTTTCGTCCGCTTCCAAGCTCCATACATGCTGCTACACGTAAGTAATCAGATATATGTATAGATTGCTATGAAAATAATAGAAGATCACAGAGCAGAACCATATACAACAGTGCAGTGCTATATCTGCTTTGTATATGGAAATAATAAGCCATTGAAGAGCTTTTCTTTCAATGTTGCAGCACACTCACTGGCTTGGCTTCCATTTCTCTGGATGGGACAGTCAGCCCAGGGCAGAGGGAACTGGAATGACTGGAAGAAGTAGAATATGCTCCAGCCAATGATCACATTGTAGTACAGACCCACAAAGCCACACACCTTAAGACAGAGAATTAAAGACAAAGAGGACATGACCAATTTGTTTTCTGCAGTTTTTAAAATATACATTTGTACATTTTATTCTTGATGTCTTTAGAGCCTGGTGTGCAAAATGGCTTCTGGCTACATCACAGGTCCACAGCCAGGGGAGTTAGTGAATTATTAAAGCACATTTTCTCTCTGGCATGGGCCACTCTCTCTCTTTGTGGCTATTAATAGCTGTTCTCCTCACAGCAGTCCAACATCTAGACATTTCGGGACTGCTTTACTAGTCTTAAATACTGATATGTCCCCCAAACTGGCACCTCATTATAAACAAGATGGCCGTGATGCAAGATCAGTTCATGAACAGAACACAACAGATGCAGCAGCTTCAACTGCTTTTGGCAACAGTGAAGACTTGTCAGAGTGGAGCACTGAGACTAGTTTTTGTCACTATATACAGTATGTGATGATACAGGGAAGATTTTGTTTGGATAATTCTGATTCGTCTACAATTTGAGTTAGAGAATCACCCAACAGCCAGGCAGATGGTGGCTCATGGCTGAGTGACTCATCAAAAATGCATAGTTTCTTCACTTCATTTAGCTAACCATGTCAAGTCCTGGTTTGGAATAAAGCAGTCATCAGTCACTGCATTGAAGGTATTCTGCTGTTCAGCTAGTACAGTTACTATACATTAGTCACGCTGTATGAACTGATGGATTATGTGATCTTTGATAATGTAATTAATAAACTAGAGTTGAGAGTGTGCCTAGCCACAGCTATTCTTGTGGTCCTGAACAACCTTACAGAAACCTCTACTGCCATCTCTCTAGACTACCTTACGAAACCCACAGAGAAAGCTGAGAAACTTTAGTTAACTAATAAACCATCAGCCTGCATTTATCTCCATTTGTTCACCATTAGGCTGGACACGCCAATGCCACCCAGTCGAGGGCAAACATAGTTCCAGACCCCAATGCTTCCTCTGCGGATCCTCTGACCCACTGCCAATTCCAGGAAGAAAAGTGGGATGCCAATGAGGATGAGGAGGATGAAGTAGGGGACAAGGTAGGCACCTGAAAACAAGATAACACCATTTACAGATAACCTTACAAGAAATGCATTTAATGAATGAGTAGAGATATTATATTTTACACAACATGGGTTAGTATTACCAACTGTTTATTCACACTGCGTGTCAATTTCCAAGCTGGATTTATTAAAAAATTGTTTGCAGGAGCATTTACAGAAATATTGTTTTCATGAAAATCTTCCAATTTCAGAAAAATGTTTGTAGCCCACAAGAGCTCATGAGTTTGGGTAAATTTAGTGTAAGCAGACTGACAAATGTTAACTTCGACCGATAGGAGTCAAATTATTTAACTAGCGATGAGTTAATTTTTATGTGGATTATGCTGTCAAGTTTAAAACCTATAAAAGGAGGTTGAGCTGCATTACCGGACGATTTAGCACACATAATGCTTAGGAGGAGCTCTTTCACCATTTAAAACATTTACACAAAACTTAAAGATTGATAAATGAGGCCCATTATAGGCAATTAGTCATCTTTTGTAATAACTAGCATTAAACCTATTACTCTTATCCTCAGATACATACAGCTCTTTTAAGCTAAAATATTACATCTTAGGGCCCCCACTTATTATTCCCTTCTTTGCCTTAAAGCTTATTATTCAGTAACTACAAGTGAAACTAACAAGGATATGTGTTTGAGTAAGTAATGTATGTATGTCTATATGTTTACAGGGTTTAAGATAGGTTCACTGTAGCACTACTCACTTCTGAATGGCCATTCCGCTTTAATATTTCACATTTCCTTCTATCATGGATCTCACATATAAATAAAAAAAACAAGAATACATCTGTAGAGTACTTTTTCTCTGGAATGTACCTTGCTGAACTAATTAAAATCGCATAAGGATAGCTGAAAGCGCAGTAAGCATGAATGAGCAGATAGAGCCTGATGCGACACAATGAAACAGCAAATCATTCAGAGTCTTGACGTCAAGCAGCTCCATGGTGACGGAGATTTCAGCCGGAGATGACCAACAGCAGCTTGATCCTGCTTTTCGAAAGTCTCTGTTTGAAGTGAGAGAGAGCACTCTCAAAATAACTGCATAGTAGACAGGGACTAATACAAGGTTATGACTTTGATCAGACGCTTTGATGAGCAAATTGTTTAAAATCTGCTTGCTATCAGTTTGATTGTGGAGCTTGTTTGCTGTTGGGTGGCACCCCACTGCTCTGTTTAACCTTTTTGTCCATGGGTTATTTATGCTGCCTAATAATGAAAGGGAAATTGCAGGCCTTGCATATAACTATAGGAGACAGACAGAAAGGAGTACAGCTGGTTAGAGAGTGAGAGAGAGGTAGGATAAGGGAAACAAGGCCCAGTGGGACATCAAAAAAGAGGCAACTCCATGGCTACTAGACAAGCCAGGACATGTCAGATTGCCATGTTCTACCTATAGGCACACCAGCACAAAAATATAGTACTATAGCAATATCTTACAATAGCTCTTCTTTATACAAATGCAGGAATTTGAGATGCAAGTACAAGATCTATAAAAATCATCTGTCTAAAAATTAATGCTAATGGCAGGGAACTGACAGGCATTGATGATGATTTTGACATTTTCAGCAACAAAACCAATCAACACAAAAACAGAAATGTCTCAACATTCAACTGTGACCTGTACGCCTGAATGTGCTATGAGGTAGAAAAAAAAAATCCCTGTTCCTTTAAAAGAGACATTTTCTGTTTCTATAATAATGATAACTTCTGTGTACAAAGACAAACTGGGAATGTTTCTGTTTTCTGCAACATATCACTCAGGTCACTGAATCTTCATCTACTACACAACAATACTACAATAATACAACAAATACTATTCTGTGCAACAAATACTAAGCTGTATGGGTTTTTTTGTCGTTGCTGTTTTTTTTTTAGCATAGGACTCAAAATACACAGCCTCAGCAAAGAGAGTAATAGCTGCTAGAAACATAATTGGTAAGGTAAGATTATATATCGTGCCCTCTGTGGCCTTGACTAGCTCGTTTATAAAGTGTCTCTGCCTTTGGTTGCCATAAATAACTATGCTAAATTGCCAGTTCAATAAATTTGGAACACAATGACTGCACACATCAAGCCTTATATAACTGAAGAAGTTTTCTATGAAGCGTTATGTAAAGATTAATGTAGCACCAGGGTTGGGCTGTAATGGAATACAATTAACACTGTTACATATTCACAGTACAAGACTGAAGTGTCTTCTGCATACAGAATACAGGTACTTTTTATTGTTAGGATAACCTTTTTATAATAATTCTCTACTAATTTAAAAAAAAAAAAGAAACTTTTTAAAGGTAACACCACCAATGCCTATTTATTAACTATTTTATAATCACCTCCACATTTTCTCATTTACGTTCTGCTCTAGAGAGCAGTGGTAAGTGGCAAAAGTTCAAACACGTACCCATGACAGACTTTGTTTAGTGAAAATACAAACATTATTTATACAACTGTCAAACTATCAATTCTAATTAACATTCATTTGATTGCTGAGTATTTTATACGAAGAGTAATTAATAAATTTACCATCCAAAAGAATAACATAAATAAAACTGCCAACCAATAACAGCAATGAACAGTGTCTATAGTGAAATTGAAGAATGATCACACAGCACTGTTGTTTCTCATGTGTCTTTTCATGATGTATTCTGAATAGATTGCTTTTTATGCACTGTGATATGGAATACATTTAGGAAGATGTATTCAGTATTCAACCATCAATATTTGTTAATCTGCTCAACCTTGTCTTGCACTTAAAGGATCAAATAGCTCTTCAAAATTTTGGAGTACTTTTGACAAAAGGATATTTCTTCTCATTAATATCATCTGGCACTGATATGACATTAGCTCAAAAACATGAAGACTTTCATGTGCTTATTCCAGGACTAACAATATGCTCACAATAAGGTTTGACTATATAGTTGTAGTAGAGTAATAAAGTATAAACTCTCAATCCAGTGTCACCCAGAAGAGGATGGGTTCCCTTCTGAGTCTGGTTCCTCTCAGGGTTTCTTCCTCATGTTGTCTCAGGAGTTTTTTTTTACATTTACATGTACGGCATTTGGCAGATGCCCTTATCCAGAGCAACTTACAGAAGTGCTTTGAGTCTCTATTATCAAATACATCCCAATACTTTTTCCATGCCACTGTTGCCTCTGGTATTTAAATCTGTAAATCTGCTTTGGGGCAATATCTATTGTTGAAAGTGCTATATAAATAAAACTGAATTCATTTAAAAAGCCACAGAAAGACATCCACACTGGAGTCAAGCAACCCAAATAAGACCACCAACTCCTTACCTCCTCCGTTCTTCTGGCACAAGTAAGGAAAGCGCCAGACGTTGCCCAGCCCCACTGAGAAGCCCACCTGGGCGAGGATGTACTCCACCTTGCTGTTCCAGGCTGGCCGGCCATCCTCCAGGTCTGGAGAGATGTCAGGCTTTGGTGCTGGGCCTCCTCCAGTCATGCTCATGCTCATCTGGCTACTCTTATAGTCCATAGGGGCCTCCAGGGCCAGCAGGTCAGCCACAGACTCAGTGACATGTTCATTGCTGTGCTCACGCTGTGTCACTTTACTGCTCTTAGGCATGGCTGAACTGGATTAAATCAGAAATATGAGTGGGACAAGATAGCTGGTATACTAGTCACCACCACTCTGATGAGATAGGAGTTCTGTGCTGTAGGGGGATCAGAGGAAAGAATTAGACATGACTGGGACAGGGTTAAGCTAGTACTTAACTGTGATTACATTCTGAAAAAAATGGAACAAATCTTAAAAATGATGTGAAAATAATATCTCAGTCATGAAACATTAGGTGATTTGCCCAATTTCTCTAACAAAAATTACGCTTCTTCTGAATTGTTTAGAAATAAGGTCATGGTGGCAACAATCTGCTTGTGTTAAACTTTGTGGAAGTTTTCAACAAATCCTTTAATTCCAGTGGATTATAATCAATAGCTCTAGATGAAGTCTGTGCAGGCCATTTTTTGCAAATGCAGTCATTTTCCACATTGAAATACAAACCTATGTTTATTAAAGATAACTGATAAAAAAATCATATGTGATATATAATAAAAAGCAATTTTCTATCAAGAAAGATAAAAATAACTACGAGATAAAAAATAAAAAATAAAAAAAAGATTAGCACGAGACTTGATAAGTAGAACATGGCTAGTCTCACATGATCAGGCTCTTTATCTAATAGACAAACGGCCATGATTAATCAATTGAGGGCAAAAATTGCGAGGAAAGTCTGTGTTGCTAGGCAATGCCCACTGAGTGTGCTTCACATCCTCACCATGTAAATACCATTCCAGCAGGACTCGATTCTGTCTCAAGCACCGTATCTGAAGTACCAATGTACAGCCCACATTATGTAGATGTAAGTGCAGATATGCACACCTGTGCCATATTAGCATATTACACAACATTAGGTACCGTATGTTAACGATCAGTTCTACAGAGCTCAGGGATCAGTCGGCTTTGGCAGGCCTTTTGCTTCATTTAGATTGCTTCTTTCTAAACCGAAGGAAATGTGTCACGATGAGATTAAATCAACTTACTGCAGATCGCTCACTGGATTTTGATATTCTTATCAACATGTGACTATGCTACTTAGTATTTACTAAGATCTCCGGCAAAGTACAATGTAGGAGCACAACCTGTCAACAGAATAAAGAATAGCATTCTGAATTGCAGGCAGTCATTCAAAAGTCTTTTTCATTGCAGTTGTTTAGTGGAGGATAGGATTTTTATGTTTATTAAATAGAAAGTGCACTCTAAATGCACAGTCATCTTTATTTCATAATGGGCATGCATTAGAAATGCAGGTGCCGAGAAATGGAACAAGTTAAGCAGACCTGTCTGACCTGCCAAGACTACTAAAACATTACACTGATTATGTCCACTAAGCTCCCAAGACTAAAACTTACTTCCACTACAGAGGATATACGTAGCACTTTGCGTCACTGCAGACGTCAAGCCTGCTGCTAGGATTCAGATTCATGGTCTCGGAGGTGACCATGTAGGTGGCCTCACTGAGCTAAATGTAAACTAATAAACTAAATGTTTTTCACGAGTCAGCCATTTTTTGTGCTCATCTGAGCACACTGTGGCAAGGCATGGCAATTAGTTTAAAAACATATGGTAAGTTTAGTGTATGTCAAAGGACATGTGTGTATCTCACATAGGTTTATATCAGATATCTGAAAAACCGCATTATTAAATAAAAAATATACAGATTATTAAAAGAATTATGCATTTCTGCCTAGCGTGTAGGATAGTTTGACATGTGGTTTGTGTACTGATATTTCTAGTGACATTTAAACTGTAATGATAGCATAACTCTGGCTCAGCTTGTGTAGCTGGGTTTCTCAAGAGCCAAAGATTCAAATGCTCTTACACATTACATCCCAGTTGCCAGCTGTAATGGGAAATGCTCCAGTCTGTCTCAATGCGTTGCTAGGCAGTAGGGCTTGACAGAATTCTCACTTCCATGCTTCATGTGATCCTCTGCTTTCTTTCTCAACCATCCATCTGTCTGCATTCAGACAGACTGTCCACAAACCAGATAACAATATCCTGGATCAAGAGAACTTAACGTTCTTGAAGACTTATTCTGATCTCTGGCACTGTCCAACGTCCGCATCAGTTCCCTGGTACGAGTTAAATCTTCTAACTGAGCCATAAGAACACATTGCACCTGCACATTGACAGGTGCAATGCTAAGGCAAATGTTATGAAGAACCTCGCAGCGTGAGATTAGACTCTTTAATGGATGACAACAATCCTACTGGTACACTTATCTGACAATGAGATTTTGATTAAATACTTGTTCACTGATCTGATTATAAGGGTTTAACTGCTTTTGCGGACACTTATCTATTTTGGTCTAATTTGTGTTCATTTATAGAAAGCAGTATATTCTAGCAGCGTGGCGCAATATTGCAGCGTGGTAGCGTGGCGTCCTCGCAGGTCCAGGGCCCCTTGGTCAATCTGAAGTTTGACTTACTATTGTATCTGTGCGGAATTTCAAAGGTTATTCCCGTGTCACGTGCGTTTCCTCTGGATTCTCTGGTTTCCTCCATTCTCCCCAAAACATGCTGTTAGGCTACACAAAATTGCCTAGGTGTAAATGTGTGTGTGCAGAGTGCCCTGCGATGGACTGGAATCCCACCCAAGGTGTACCCGCACACCCAGTGTTCTCTAGAAAGAGTCTGGCTCTACTACAACCTTGACCATGATGAAGCAAAGATGAATAAATGTACGAATATATTCTAGCATGTGTTCCACTAAATAGCACATGGTCAATACTCTGGACTCTGCAAGTGATCATGTATAGTCCTCTTATTACAACCAGAACTGGGACATCGAGCTCATCTGCGGTGATGGACAAAGGTGTCACTCATTTGCGGTGATGGACAAAGGTGTCACTCATCTGCGGTGATGGACAAAGGTGTCACACATTCACTGGGCAACATGCTCGTGTCTTATGACCCATTAAGACAAGCAAATAGACGAGCACACTGGGGTGAAAACATGAACACGTGCTGCGCATAAACAGTCACGTCGGTGGAAGACAGCGGGCGCAGAGCATCCTCAAGGTCAAACAAGTGTGTCACGTTTCCTCTCAGAAGTCGACGCATCACATACGCAGGATAATCTATCCACTAATCATTTTTACTGACGCGCCAAAACATGGACACTACACAGGATGAATACAAACCCATGCACAAGAATCAGTGATGAGCTGAAATCTGTTCGAGCCTTCATCATAAACCAAAAAACAAACCATCATATCAGAATATCTGGCCATATAGAAGTCATCATTTTACTCTTTCTTGCAGTTAATGTCTAGGGAGCGTTTGGCAAAATATTGGAGATCGCTTGCTTACCTTTTTGTACGTCAAAAAAAAAAAAAAAGCGATAAAGACGCGCCAGCATATAAATCAGAGATGTGCATGTATAGTAATCGCGTTTTCTCAGTGAGACGTTCGACGTTTCAGCAATAACCAGTGCGCAGCGCGAGCCTTGCGCAAAGCTCCAGTGAAGCTGATACAGCGTCGCTACCAACCCAAAATAGTAACTTCAGCATCACACACGGTCCAGCCCCGGCGGTCACAGGAAGCGGGCGTGTAGTCCAACCGACTAGCTGATTTGTGTTCTGAAAAAAAATCGCAGCGCCGCGAATCGCGATTGGCGGAGAGCAAATTAGCCTACTATAAGTGCGCGTGAGTCACCAGCGCGCTTGTGCGTCAGCGCCGCGTAAACCAGCGCGGGAACTGGCTGATGAAATACTAATGGCAGATGATGCCAAGCTTATCTTTTCTTTTGTTATATCTACAAAAACATTCGATAGAAATCTGATTAACAGTGGAACATACCTTTTTCATCTTAACTGAACGAAAAGTACGCGGCTTAGTTGTTTACAAAACGTCACACAAAAGGATAGAACAGAATTTTGGTGGGAAAGAAAACAATAAATTGGAACATTTTATTGTACAGGTTTTGTTTGTGGCAGGCATTGGAATTCTACGTTTTTTTCGCATGTGATTATGTGAATGTGGCAAAACATATGAGCGTGCATTTCACAATCTTATGGCCTGAAATTGCACATGTGAAGAATATGTGATCAAGAAAAATAACCATTCACGTGAATCTCATGTCCTTACATGTGAAATATTAACATGTAAATATACACCAATCAGCCATAACATTCAAATCCACCTGCCTAATATTGTGCAGGCCCCCCTTGTGTCACCAAAACAGCTCTGACCCATCAAGGCATGGACTCCATAAGACCTCTGAAGGTGTGCTGTGGTATCCGGCACCAAGAAACTAATAGCAGATTCTCTAAGTCCTGTAATATGTGAGGTGGGGTCTCCATGGATCGGATTTGTTTGTCCTACAGATGCCCAATCGGATTGAGATCCGAGGAATTTGGAGGCCAAGTCAACACCTCGAACTCTTTGTCATGCTCCTCAAATCATTCCTGAACAATTTTTGCAGTGTAGTAGGGTGCAATATCATGTTGAAAGAGGCCACAGTCATTAGGGAATACTGTTGCTATGACGGGGTGTACATGGTCTGCTACAATGTTTAGGAAGGTGGTACATGTTAAAGTAACATCCACATGAATGTCAGGACCCAAGGTTTCCCAGCAGGTCATTCCCCAGAGCATCACACTGCCTCCATCGCTTGCCTTCTTCCGATAGTGCATCCTGGTGCCATCTCTTTCCCAGGTAAGTGACACACACGCACCCGGCTGTCCACATGATGTAAAAGAAAACATGATTCATCAGACCAGGCCACCTTCTTCCATTGCTCCATGATCCAGTTCTGATGCTCAGTTGCTCATTGTAGGCACTTTCGGTGATGGACAGGGGTCAGCATGGGCACTCTGACCGGTCAGTGGCTACCCAGCCCCATTCACAGCAATCTGCAATCATCAGTGAGACTTGAGCACCCATGACCCTGTCACCGATTCACTGGTTGTCCTTCCTTGGGCCACTTTTGTTAGGTACTAACCACTGCATACTGGGAACATCCCACAAGGCCTGTCATTTTGGAGGTGCTCTGACCCATTTGTCTGGCCATCACAATTTGCCCATTTTTCCTGCTTCCAACACAAAATCACAAGAACCGACTGTTCACTTGCTGCCTAATATATCACACCCCTTGACAGGTGCCACTGCAACGAGATAATCAGTGTTATTCTCTTCACCTGTCAGTGATTTTAATGTTATGGCTGGGACAGCAGTCTATCACAGGGCACCATGTACACACACATTCATACACTCATTAATCCCAGTGGCAATTTGAGTAGTCAGTCCTCCTACCGACATGTTTTTGGAGGTGGGAGGAAACCGGAGAATTAGGAGGAAACCCACACAGACACATGGAACATGCACAGAAACTCCAAACATACAGTAATCCAAGCTCAGTATCAGACCAGGGACTGTAAGGCTGCAACACTGCTTGCTGCACCACCATGTTACCCTGTGAGAAAATCACATCTGAAAATGACCTACATGAAAAAAAAAAAAAAAAAACGTGAAAATAAAAGCACATGCAGTACATGTGAAAAACCAATTACATGTCGGAAAAACTGTATGAAACAGTGTGTAGATTATTCACACGTGGAGACTTTCCTCAGAGGGAGGGCTACAATCACTTTCAGGAGAGGTGTCAGACTGTGTTTGACTCATTCTTTTTCCTCACACCAGAACATTTAGTCTGTCCTTGACTTTAGCTATTTGTGTTTGGTGTGGGTGAGATACTGAGATATATTACCAACACAACCTATTCATGTTTCTAGTTAATGATGCTTGCTGTGATGGTTTGTGGATAATTTGTCTGTTTTACGACATTAGGTTACTCCTCTAACAGGTAGGTTAGGTTATACATATAAGTGAAGGTTATTAATTTTACTATTTTACATGGGTTGCCGTGAAAAGTGATGCCAGAAAATACCTTTTGCACTTTCGGCTGAGTTAATTAAAAAGAGTGTGTGTTCATTACTTTCGGTTGTATATAGTCATACAGTATAAGGATTGGACTGAGGGACTTAAAATATTCACTGATCAAATATATCAGTCAAGAAAATAAACAGAAGATGTGACTCCAGTGGAGACAGTGAGTGGAAGGCATTATGCCATGTGGTCTGTGTGTGTTTTGGATGTTTACAGAAAGGCTGGTGTAAGCTATGGATATCAAATGTCCTGATGTGGGAGATCAGTGGATGGACACAGCTGTTCAGCTCTGTATAGACTCTGGAACATTAAACAGGTAGCTGTAGTCGCACCAGGTGTGTGCAAGAGAAAATGATACTTGTATATTTTTGTAAAAGATTCTAACACTTGCATTAAATCATTTTTTATTTTAAATTAGGACTGCCTTGGGCCTACAAAAGGCATCATTTTTGATGAAGCACCATGTAAGGACATGCATGATAACAGAGAAAACAAATGAAACAAGTCTAAAGCGCACTGTAATCCTTTGTGCTAAAACATGCAGCCTTGTTTACAGTGGAGCTTCCCAAGCCTGAAGTATGTGTGTGTGTGTGTGTGTGTGTGTGTCTGTATGTGCATGTGGCTCTCTCTTATGAGGTACACAGAAAGCTCCTCTCATGTGACTCACCTCACCAGAGCCCACTGCTGGGATCAGTTTCTATGGCAACAGCGGATCATATGATTCTTACTCATTGCACTCCTGCTTTTGTAAGGGTAGCATGAATGGGCCATGGAGAAACGAAAAACGGATATTAAAACAACGACAGCGACACAGGCCTGCTCTAAGCATCTTTTATCAAATAACTATTTGTTCTGTCTCTTTGTTCTGTCATGTTCTGACTCATAATTAACAATTTCATTTCTCTTCAAAAAGTAAAATGTTGTTTCTGGTCTGGCATGATTATATCTCACAACTGTATTTCTTGAGTACTTCAGCATGTGATATGACACATACATTGCTGTTGTATCAGATTTTCCCTGCACACAGAAATGCAGCAAAGAGGCTCTGCTATTAATTATGGAGAAATCTCCATGATCACACTGATGACCTTGAGCATGATGTATCTCCGTAGCTGGGCAACACATGCTCTGATCACTGCACAAACTGCAGTTTGTTTGGCATGTCAGTAGTGCAGATCATGTATGTATCTGGGTTCAAATAATCTCTAGAAAGTGCTCATCATTCCTCTTTACTGATAGAGATATCATATGCTGTGTGTAAAGGTTCATGAGAACTGGATACAGGAACCTGACAGGTTGGATGTTTATTACTGAACTAATGGAGCATGGGGAAGGGACTGAATTTATAGCATGTCTGGCCCTGGTGTTTATAGCTGCTGTTTAAATTTAGAGTTAATACTTAAATAGAGCCCTGCTATCACTCATTGTTTCCATACTGATACTGGCATTTGGCCAAATGGGATGGGATTATTTAAGGCACTTTATGGAGTACTTAAGCGAGCAATTGGTTTAGAGTACAAGCTTTCAGCAGTGTTGAGGCTTCACTTTCTGGTGTCCATATTGACAGGCGCATCATAATGGCCAAGCAAAGCATTTGGTGTCACTGAATTGGTGGGGAATGCAAGACCTAAACAAGTCACTCTTTGAGTCAGCCATGATGATTCAATTCTCAACCAAAAAGCAGAACAGCAGAACTCATTTTTAATGAGTCACATTTAATTAAAATATAAACACAATTGAAATGCAATCTACAAGTAACTGGTTTAAGCAAATTAATTGTTCTGATGTTGTGGTGAATCATACTGTTTTGTACCAAGTACAGTAAGTGGAGTGGAAATATTATTTTGAAATGGAAAAAAGACCTGCAACTATTATCTTCAGCTGCAATACTGACATCCATTTACAATGAACATTTACAATAGAGTCATGTATGTAGGCTTAGACTTGGCAGCAAACCGAGGCAAATGGCCACCAGAAAAGCCAATGTGTAGTTCACAGTAAGACTGCATTATGATGCCAAATAGGCTTTGTGGATTCTGGCTCTCCTTCCATGTCTTCTGGTGTTGCTAACACACGTCAGGTGCTGAGAATAAGAGGTAAGTGTGGGGTGGGGTAGCAGAGAGAAACATGAGGGGAGGGAGGAGGATGTGCTTGAGGGAGGAGAGGTGGATGCTTCAGCCATTAAAATATCAGACATCTGTAGAGGTAGAGGGAAAATAATAACAAAAGGGATTCCTATGTTTCTTTACCAACCATGGGAGTTTGGCACAATTTGTAACAGACAGAGATGAATTTCAATTCAGGGTTGGTGATAAAATGATGATGATTATTATTATTGTATTATTAAAAGTCAGGTACATTTATATCACTTATTAATAATTACAGCAGATACAGTAATAGTATATTAAAAAGAAAGTCCATGCAATCTAAACCTTGAGTCTGTGTTGCTAAAATGTGCTTGACACAGCGCTTTTCTCTGCCGTATGCGTCAGAGAAGCCATGAGAGGCTGCTGCCACACAGCTATCACATTTTCAGTGCCACGGAGAGAGAAAGATGCCTCGCTTTTTGGTATTCAGTATGCAGCTTTTTCATCCAGTAAAAATGTCAGACCCAGGGAGCATCATTAAACACCCAAAACCAGCTTCTTCAGTAAAAAACAGATTCTGGTGCTTAATTGTCCTGGAACAATTACTGTTCCTGTCTGAAATCGATCAAAATCATAACACAACTATAGGGAAGATACAGGTGTTTATTCATAGCTATACAGTTAAAGTCTTCATAATAGAATGAGTTTTGATAATGAGATCTGGACAAATCATTACATTTGACTATGACAGTCAAAACCAACAGCCAGACATGAAGAAACCAGAACAAGCTTGCAGTGTCACACTATTGCTGCAATATTTTCTGCTGAAAATGTCTAGAAAGTAATTTAATAGCATCTAATCCAGAAACTGTGTTAATAATTCCAGTCCTATCAAATATATAAAAAAAATACTGTGAAAATAGTCTGCATGTTATCTGCATGTTTGCATGTGTTTCCTCCAGGTTCCCTGGTTTTCTTTCACTGTCCAAAAACTTGCTGATAAATGGATTAGCTATGCTAAATTGCCCCAGAAGTGAATGAATGTGTGAATGTGTATATGTGGTGACCTATGATGGACTGGCTTCCCATCTGGGGTGAATTCTCCCTCCTTGCAGCCAATTTTCCCGAGATAGACTTTGGATCCCTCATGACACTGATAAGGATAAAGAGGTTACTAATGATAAATGAATGAATGATGTTCAATGAAAACAATTGCATTTACACAAGTGGTTGCAATCTGTTAAAATGCAGTGGAAGTAATGGAGTGTAAGGAGCATTTAAATTCTGAGGCATGCAAAAGTATATGCCCAAGCCACAGTTATCTATCATTTACTCAATGTAGGCAACACCTGGTTAGCTAGATAACTAACATTAGCTGAAATTCTGCATTTACATGATGTTTTATTTTTTGGTCACTGCACTTATTATTTTACTGGGCAATAGTAGAAAGTGGAAGTGTATGAAATGAAGTTTCTATCCAAATAAGTTTGTAACACGTTGCTCCATTTTACAAAGCTGTGCTAATGAATGGCCAAACTGACTGTAAGATTGCATGTTATCAGTATAGTGAAAGCCAGCATTATGTTTGTGAACTTCCTGTCTAAGTTGGTGTATATAGAAGAACAATATGTCACCCAAAACGGAACCTTAGCACACCATACTGCACACTTGGTAATGGTCTGTCAAAGTAAGATCTAAAACAGGCAAGGACTTGAGGCTCTAGTCCAGTCCATTAAAATATCATTGTCAATAACGTTAAATGCTGCACTCAAGTCCAGCAGAACCAAAATAGAAACATATCCACAACCCAAGGAACATAGTAGGTCATTGACTACTTTAGTCAGTGCTGATTCTGCTCTCTTCTGGAAATCAGACTGAAATACACTATGATTGTTAAGGTTTTTATTTGACTCACTCTCTTATTTAGTGTGTTAGATGACCCTTAAACTATTTCCCTGATTCAATACATCAAGCAGAAATTCTACCATTTGGAGCAAATGTACAAGGTTACACACTTTAGGCCTCATTCATCAAACTGGATACGAATAAGTTTATTCATTTTGCATTTATTAAAATCCAGTTTGAAAAAAAAAGCATTTGTATCCTACGAGAGCTCCTGAAATAAATGTCCATATAAGGAGACTCGCTAATGTGAACCTCAAATGATAGAATGAGTTACTGCAATTAATTTCGATTTTGTGAGACTCATTCACAAAATTTCATGTTAATGACTTAAAAGAAACAAATCCATAAATAAAAATAAATAAACTAGCCATTCAATTAGGACAATAAAAGTAATAGCACCTTATGAATGGAGGAAGAGTTAATGTAGTATGTGCCTATAATAGCCTACAATATAATAGAATACAGTGCATTCAGAAAGTATTCAGACCCCTTTATTTTTTCAGTTCGATTCAGTTCAATTTTATTTGTATAGCACTTTTAACAGTGGACATTGTCACAAAGCAGCTTTACAGAAATATATAAATTCAGAATATACATTTATAAATATATACCTAATGAGCAAGCCAGAGGCGATGGTGGCAAGGAAGAACTTCCTGAGACGATATGAGGAAGAAACCTTGAGAGGAACCAGACTCAAAAGGGAATCCATTCTCATCTAGATGACAATGAATAGTGCAATTATAAATAATTCCCTTCTATAACTGTGTAACATGGTCAAATAGTACAATTACAGTGGGGGAAAAAGTATTTGACCCCTGCTGATTTTGTACGTTTGCCCACTGACAAAGAAATGATCAGTCTATAATTTTAATGGTAGGTGTATTTTAACAGTGAGAGACAGAATAACAACAAAAAAAATCCAGAAAAACACATCTCAAAAAAGTTATAAATTGATTTGCATTTTAATGAGGGAAATAAGTATTTGACCCCTTCGACTTAGTACTTGGTGGGAAAACTCTTGTTGACAATCACAGAGGTCGGACGTTTCTTGTAGTTGGCCACCAGATTTGCACACATCTCAGGAGGGATTTTATCCCACTCCTCTTTGCAGATCCTCTCCAAGTCATTAAGGTCATTTTTAATGCCCTGGCTAAGGGAAGGAGGTTCTCACCCAAGATTTGACGGTACATGGCCCCGTCCATCGTCCCTTTGATGCGGTGCAGTTGTCCTGTCCCCTTAGCAGAAAAACACCCCCAAAGCATAATGTTCCCACCTCCATGTTTGACGGTGGGGATGGTGTTATGACTTGGGATCATAGGCAGCATTCCTCCTCCTCCAAACACGGCGAGTTGAGTTGATGCCAAAGAGATCTGACCACACCTGACCACAACACCTTCACCCCGTTCTCCTCTGAATCATTCAGGCAAACTTCAGACGGGCCTGTACATGTGCTTTCTTGAACAGGGGGACCTTGCGGGCGCTGCAGGATTTCAGTCCTTCACAGCGTAGTGTGTTACCAATTGTTTTCTTGGTGACTGGTCCCAGCTGCCTTGAGATCATTAACAAGATCCTCCCGTGTAGTTCTGGGCTGATTCATCACCGTTCTCATGATCATTGAAACTCCACGAGGTGAGATCTTGCATGGAGCCCCAGACCGAGGGAGACTGACAGTTTCTTCCATTTGCGAATAATCGCACCAACTGTTGTCACCTTCTCACCAAGCTGCTTGGCGATGGTCTTGTAGCCCATTCCAGCCTTGTGTAGGTCTACAGTCTTGTCTCTGACATCCTTGGACAGCTCTTTGGTCTTGGCCATGGTGGAGAGTTTAGAATCTTTTTGGAATCTGATTGATTGCTTCTGTGGACAGATGTCTTTTTACAGGTAACAAACTGAGATTAGGAGCACTCCCTTTAAGAGAGTGCTCCTAATCTCAGCTCGTTACCTGTGTAAAAGACACCTGGGAGCCAGAAATCTTGCTGACTGATAGGGGATCAAATACTTATTTCCCTCATTAAAATGCAAATCAATTTATAACTTTTTTGAAATGTGTTTTTCTGGATTTTTTTGTTGTTATTCTGTCTCTCACTGTTAAAATACACCTACCATTAAAATTATAGACTGATCATTTCTTTGTCAGTGGGCAAACGTACAAAATCAGCAGGGGATCAAATACTTTTTTCCCCCACTGTATGTAACCAGGAAATTCATTATAGTTTTCACATGAAGTCTATTTGGTTGAAGTTATCCACTGTTCATTGATGGAGACTTGACCACAAAATTGTTTGTGGCAATTGCAATCCTAAAGCTATCATAGCGATTGTAGTCCTAAGCCATTGTAGCAAAACTGTTCCAAAGTTATATTCATGGTTTTTTAGTGGTAGCATCCTCAGTAATCTCATGGATCTTTAGGCTGTCCATGTGGGGCCATCCTCAGCAACAGCAAATGATTTCCAAGTAATGAGAACTTCAACCAGAAGTAGGGCATCAGGATGGATCAGGCATCCAGAAGGTTTTGTTATGTTGCAGCCTTATTCTAAAATGCTTTACATATTTTTTTCACATCAATCTACACTCCATATCCCATAATAACAAAGCAAAAGATTTGCAACCAGATTTTTGGTTAATAAACAAATTTATCACATTGACATAAGTATTCAGACCCTTTGCAATGACACTTGAAATTTAGCTCAGGTCCATCCCATTTCTCTGGATCATCTCTGACATGTTTCTACACTTTGATTGGAGTCCACCTGTGGCAAATTCAGTTGATTGGACATGATTTGGAAAGGCACGCACCTGTCTATATAAGGTCTAAAATCTGAAAATGGATATCAGAGAAAAAAACCAAGCCATGAGGTCAAAGGAACTGCCTGCAGAGCTCAGAGACAGGTTTGTGTTGAGGCACAGATCTGGGAAGGGCTACGAAAAAAGTTCTGATGCACTGAATGTTCCCAAGAGCACAGTGGCTTCCATAATTCTTAAATGGAAGAAGTTTGGAACAACCAGGACTCTTCCTAGAGCTGGCTACCTAGCCAAACTGAGCAGTTGGGGGAGAAGGGCCTTGGTAAGAGAGCTGACCAAGAACCCAATGGTCACTCTGGTTGAGCTCCAGAGATCATGTGTGGAGATGGGAGAAACTTGCAGAAGGTCAACCATCACTGCAACACTTCACCAATCTGGGCTTTATGGCAAAATATGTAAAGGACTCTCAGAATGTAAGAAACAAGATTAGGAAATAGAAGGAAAGGTAAAAGGAAAGCTGGACCTCAGACTGGGCCAAAGGTTCACTTTCCAAAAGTGAAATGACCCTAAGCACACAGCCAAGACAATGCAAGAGTGGCTTAGGGACAACTCTGTGAATGACCGAGAGTGGCCCTGCCAGAGTCTGGACTTGAACATCTCTGGAGAGACCAGAAAATGGTTGTCCACTGATGGTCCCATTCCAACCTGAGTGTTCCATCCTATGTTCTCTCATGCAACCTGCGATCAGTTAACGCCTGGTAGTGCCTACTCAGCGAGGCATGAGGTCCCTTTCCAGAACTTTCAAACTGACTGTCCCTCAGTGGTGGAATTTCAACCTCAATCTGGACAGCAGAATCTGAACACTTAACTACCCCCCCCCCCCCCCCGCACACTTATATATATTTAAAACAAACAAACAAACAAACATACAAACAAATAAAAACATTCTGCACTTATACCTCTACTCTGATGTACTCTATATGATCTCTCTAGAACTCAATTAAAAATCTTGTATGGTAGCACTATTTGTATTGTTCTCTGCTTGATATATTGGTTTGCTTGTATTTCCTCATTTGTAAGTCGCTTTGGATAAAGGCGTCTGCTAAATGAATAAATGTACATGTAAATGTAAATTTCTGATTATGTAATCCTAATATAGTCTGTGTTTTCCTGTGCTGTAGAGTCCTGCCACTGGACAGCTGGGCGTTCAGAAAGCAAATGCTGCTATCTTTGTGTTAGTCATCTTCAGTGTGGTTGTCTCTCTTATGTAACACATTCCAGGATTGAGAGGATTAAATCAGGCCTAAATCCCACATTATAATGCAAGGCATGATTTGCAGAGACAATGTGCTTCGGTGATGTGTGTGTGTGTGTGTGTGTGTGTGTGTGTGTGTGTGTGTGTGTGTGTGTGTGTGTGTGTGTGTGTGTGTGTGTGTGTGTGTGTGTGTGTGTGGGTGGGTGTGTATGTGTGCTTGAGTATTCACTCACTGGCCATTTTAACAAAACCTGCTCTTCTGGGTTTTAGCCCTTATGCCTCAAAGCTCAATGGGAGATGCTTTTCTGTACACCTTGGTTGTAAAGAGTGGTTATTTGATTTACCATAGCCTCCCTGTCAGCTCAAACCGGTCTGGCCATTCTCTTCTGACCATTCTAATAAAAAAGGAGTTTCTGTCTGCAGAACTACTGCACACTGGATTTTTTTCACCGTTCTGTGTAAACTTAATAGATTCTTGTGTGATTGGCAGGAGATCAGCGGGAGATCAGTCTGTCATGAACAATTAGGTCACAATCACAGTCCCTGAAATTATTTTTTTTTTCCCATTCTGGTGTTGGATAAGAACATTAACTGAAGCTATTAATCTGAAGCTTCAGTATTTTATGCTGCTATATGATTGGCTGATTGGATAATTGCATGAATGAGAAGCTATACAGGTGTTCCTAATAAACTGGTTGGTGAGTGTATATATGTAGTACGTTTATCATATGATCCATTAAAAAGAACAGCCTGAACCATTTATATTTTATATACTGTATATATAAATTTGTGGCAGTGTGCTCTTTGCATGGGTGTAGGTTTGTCTGGAAAGTGGGTAGGGACATATGAAATGAGGCCACTCTGAATTTATATGGATCATTTTGAGCATATTCAGTACTGAGATACTGAGAACAGACTATCCTAACCTAAACCTATCAATTAAATATGTGATTAAAAATCAGGCTGTACATATATTTTTGCCAATTGACATTCATCACATGAGTAGTAACAACACATACAGTATGCAGACACACTACCAACTGAACCATACACATATGTACTCTAGTAGCTGCCTGAATAACTAAAAACATGCAACTGAATAAGAAAAACATTACTGTTTACTAAACCATATTTGACTCTGATAGAGTCAAATTTTTTTCTCTGAAAATAACTCATAACTTCTTTTTCTTTCCTGAGTGGGTAACAACAATCTTCAAATAAGCATCTAACCTATAAGAGGAGTGTGCTGAGTCTGACTGAAGCGTGTGAAGGCACCCAAGGGACTGATGCAAAATAGCCATCTGCTTACCCTCCATTAAATTGTGAAAGCTGATAGAGATGTGTCCCTATGATCATTCCCCAAATCTATACCTATGGGTCTAAAGTGTTGGACCACCACTAGCCATCAGAACAGCTTCAGTGCACCTAGACACAGACAAATAGTGACCATAGTATTATAAGGTTCTGTCTGGGTTAAGAATGAGTGGGCTATAGAACCTTGCAATACTAAAATCACAAGGTCTTCTGAACTGTAATGGAGGAATGAACTCAATTCTTCCAAAATTCCCTCAGATAGTGTTTTGGTGATGGTGGTGTTAGATGCTGTTTAACATGTCGGTCCAAAATCTCCCAATTGGGTTGAAATCTGGTGACTGTGAAGGTCATTGCATATGATTTACATCGATTTTATTCTAACCAAGCCAATCAGTGAGCCCTCATACCATGTGGATGGGGACATTGTCATCTTGGAAGAGACCATTCCTTTCAGGAGATAAATCATAGGATAAAGGTGATCACTCAGAATGACTTTGTACTGTATCAATTTGCAATGTATCAGTTTCCTCTGGAAACAAGTTGAGCTAAACAATAACAGCAAAATACCCCAAAACATAACAGAGTCACTGGGTTTTTCTTTAATTTGTCACTTTTCTACAAAAAGAGAAATGTTTTTAAAATATGCCACATTTGTTTTCTTATAAACACCTAGACTATAAAACAATAGAAAAGCTGGCACAGAATGACATAAAGTTTAAGTATTATTAATAACTGGCTTCTAAATAAAAAAGTCGTGACCCATGTCGTGACCCACATTGTTGTTACATTTTTATTATTATTTTTTGTCACACTTCAAGAGTGTACTATACATACACACTATGTATGGTGCTTTGAATGATGCACATGCAATATGCCCTAACTAAAGTGGTAAACCCATATAAACCATTGTACCATGGCTGTAAGTGTTACTCTAAGGGGTTTTACATTTAGCTTACACAGAAATATTTGTGGAGCAGAATCCCATTTAGCATTCTCTCTCCAGTGTACTGTATATGCCCCCATTTACACAGTCAAACCGGAAATTAAGATATTAACAACATAGTTTGTGGTGTAAGGAGATATGGTGGCTGACATGCTAAAAGACAGGAAGAGTGGTAATGCAGTTTATACAGAAACATGCTATCAATAAAATATTAAAACCATATAAAGAATCACACTGTCACATTATTTATGACATTCCCACCTAGGCACTGTCTCTTGAGCATGTTAGTTTTATCTGTATTTGGCTCAGAGTAAATTAGTAAGCTGTAAGCAGTGTTGGTTGATGGTTGCATTCATCTTAATATTTAATAAATTTCAGATATCCACCTCTGATTAAAAAGATCAAATAAGACCAGGGATTGCACACAACAATATATAGAAAACTGTGCAATATTAAAACTGCTGTTTTTTTTTTTTTTTTTTATTTGGAGCAATGCATTTGTACACTTCTAAAATGTAACCACTTAACTACCTGCTTCATGCCTACATGGTTCACTCTCAGACGTCTATGATTAAATGAAAAAAGAAGTGAGATGATTATAAATAATATACAAATATTCCATCCATTCATCCATTTTCCATACCGCTTATCCCACACAGGGTCACGGGGGAGCCTGGAGGCTATCCCTGAGAACACGGGGAACAGGACAGGGGACAAACCATCACAGGGCACAATCGCACACACAGTCACACTCTACCGACAATTTGGAAACGCCAGTCAGCCTACGATGCATGTCTTTGGACTAGGGGAGGAAACCAGAGTACCCGGAAGAAACCCCCAATGCACGGGGAGAACATGCAAACTCCGGACACACAGGGAGGAGGTGGGATTCGATCCCCAACCCTAGTAATGTGAGGTAAACATGCTAGCCACTGTGCCACTTTCAATCTTTACTTTCAATCTTTTAGACTGAAAGTTATTCTAACTCCTTATAGTAAAACCAGTCCTATTCCCATTTTATTGCTTGTTCAACAAGGACTAAGGTGATAAATGCTGGCAGTAGACAGACGAGTAATTGGCTTTCTGCCCCACGAATCTTATCTCCCTTTAGGCTGAAGCTAGAACTCATTATATGACACTCAAAATGTGCGACAGAAATGAACAAGTCCTCACTGTCTGACTGTTATGAGCACTGTTTCAGAAAAAGCCAGAGATCAATGATCTATTTTTGGGCCTGTTCATATTATTAATCGAACCTCACACAAAAGCTGTCTAAGGTTACTAGTTTCAACACAGATCCTGTGCATTCACTGAGAAGGACCTGGTCTGTAATGAGACGTCTGGGTGTCAGGACGAAGATTCTCTCATCCTGTCTGCCTCTTTTTCAATTAAGGCAACATGGGAATATACATTAGCTGAGAGAGGATGGGAGAGCAGAGTACTAGTCATATGCGCAATAGCTATTACAAGGACAGTGCAAATCTAATGGCTTTTTTAGCAGAACCTACAGTATTGTCACAATACAGTGAAAGTACAAACCCAGGGTCTTGTGTTCAATCCTGAGATTGGGTTACTGTCTGCAGAAAATCGCATGTCCCCATGGGTTTGCCTGGATTTTCTCTGGGTTCTCCGGCTTCCTCCCACTGTCCATAAACATACAGGCTGACGGACTGGCTAAGGTAAATTGTCTGTAGGTGTGAATAAGTGTATGAATGTGTATGCATGGTGCCCTGCAATTGACTGGCATCCCATTCATTGCGATGGCTTGTGCCTTGCACCCAGTGTTACCAGGACTGACTCTGGATCCACAGAACCATAATTAATGCTATACTTATATCTGAATCTAACTCTAACATTAACAGATGTCCACACAAGGTCTTCCAGATATTCCTGGATATTTGGTCCCTACCCTTCTATTACACTAATACATAATACAAAAGGTAAAAAGTCTGTCATTTATTTATTTAGTTATTATTTTGAAATATGGTAGCATTAGGAGACATTGCCCATTAATATTGTATGTTGGTTGGATTAGACAAGGAGGTAAAATGTCACAATTACAATAAACCCAAACTCAGTTGTAGATGCTTTAGTGCCCTCTTGTGACAGTTTTCGTATATAGTCTTTATATCCCAGTGGTTCTCAAACCAGTTCTCAGGGACCTCCAGATGGACAGAGAACTGAGTTGGAGAATCACTACATAAGCTGAACATCTAGTTACATGAACATCTGTATCTATATTCAATTAACGCTTATACTTGTATTTAATTTAGGGTTTTGGGTGTTCACTCTCTTGAACATCCTCTTAATAACCAAACATAACATATTTACAGCAGTTTCAAGCTCTATCAGGTTCTCCTTTGTATGTGCATGTCTGTGAAATATTCATCCAAATCCTGTGCTGCTGTTGTTTGATTGTCTCAGCCTTAAAGGTCACCTCTGTGATTGAGAACATCCACACCAGGGAACAGGCATTTACATCACTCACTCTAGTCTGTGCCAGGAGCTTCCACTGCAGCAAATACACTGCTAAAGCAGGGCTGCTCCTTACAAGACTGGACATGGTCTGGTAAGAATTCATTTAGGATTGCGATTAGCAGGCTATACAATGACTTTTTAGTTTAACCTCTTAAACTCCTGACTAACATTCCTCACTCTTATAACAACATATCTTTCCTATTAGTGTTACTGTAGCTACTGAATAATTCATAGCAGTTACTGGAAATCTGTTTTAGGATGAATGACAAGTTAAAAGTTTAAGAGGTTAAACTGCACTTTCTCTAGAGCATTACGTTAGTGTTCAGGATAATAAACTTTTACCCTACTTGACTTTACTTCAATGCCTGTTTTGCAATGTCAAGTACATGTCAGGCTAGATTTCATCAGAGACCTCTATCCTGCTTATGTGCATTTTGTGGAGGTGATTACTTCCTGAAAAATAACAGAGCCACAGATGCACACACACACACACACACACACACACACACACACACACACACACACACACACACACACACACACACACACACACACAAATCCATATGTTTTTTTATTTCTTATTATCCACATCTCTCTCTTCCCTCTCACCCATGACAAATTATAGTGTCACAACATTGCAGTGTGATTTACCATCCCTCCTCCGCCCTCTTTCTCTTCATGCCTTATTGTGCTATTGATTTCACTCTCTACTCCAGCAAATGAAGACATCCCCTAGTGTCTTCTTTAGGCTCTGCATCTCAGAATTACCCCCTGGCCTGGGTTCAGAGACTTTCATCAAATACACTGACATTTAAACTCATACATCCATTTAAACCCCATATTGTTTTATGATTCATACTGAGCACACAGATGAAGATCTTCTGTGAGCTGATGTTTGTATTCAGGATATGATATGGGCTATGGGCAAAAAAATTGTAAACTTGGAACATTTATAGAGATGGCTTTCAAGGTAGGGAAAGTGGGGGAGAAATAGAGAAAGAAAAAAGTGAAAACAGCATCTTTTTTACATTAGACCTTGTCTGCTGATGTATTCATGAAAACAGGCGATGTTGCACTATTATGGTTATAAGCGACCTTTGTCTCAGTGTTGCACAGTGAAAAGCACCATAAAGAACTCCATGGTCTTTTAACTGATATACATTTTTATGTTTCTTAAACACCCAGCTTCTTTACCTCAAGTAGGCTGGTCATTATAGAGAATGATTATAGACATATATCTTGTGCCTGGCTCGTCTCGCTTTTTGAAGTAGCGACTCCTGGGTTTTGGCCTTTTCAGTAGAGAAGATTCATTATTACTCAAAGGCAGTGACAAAGAATAGGCTTTCCATCATAAACTGCATGGTGCCAGTGCATGTAGGGAGTGTTTTTAGGCCTAAAAAAAAAAGTTAAAAACTGCAAACTAACCTTTTCACCAAGCCACAGCATAGAATGTTTCCCTAAAAAGTGCTAATAACAATGATCAGCAACATGTCAAACTGTAGGTTTTATAATGTTTGATTACTGTATGTAGGGAGTATAAGGTGTGGTGTGTTCGAAATTTAGAGAAATGGCTGTTGACATATGTATAGGTCCTACTGAGTGAAGGTTTATGGTTGTGATACAATCTGTTAAATGAATGACAGCCTTTAGCCTTAGCCTTTGACCTCAACCCTGTCCTTAGGTACAGAATATACCTACATCATATTTTGAAAGAGTATTATAGTATTATAGGAACAGTATATACAGTACAGTTAGGTACATAAATATTTGGACATTGACCAAGTTATGGTTATTTTAGCTGTCTAACAGTATTATTAGAGTTGAAATAAATAATGGATATGACCTTTAAACTGCAGACATTCAGCTTTAATTTGAGGGTATTCATGTCTAAATCAAGTGAACGGTATAGGAATTACAACACTTTTTATATATGCCCATCCCTCCCTTTTTAAAGGACCTAAAGTAATTGGACCAACTAAAAGAAACATAAATTAAATTGTCATTTTTAGTACTTAGCTGCAAATCCTTTGCAGTCAGAGGCTGCCTGAAGTCTGGAACGCATAGGCATCACCAGATGCCTTTACTGCAGTTTTCAGTTTTATACAACCCCAATTCTGAAAAAGTTGGGACAGTATGGAAAATGCTAATAAAAACAAAGAGGAGTGATTTGTAAATGTACTTTGACTTGTATTTGAACAAAAAATGTATAAAGACAAGGCATTTAATGTTTTACCTAATCAACTGCATGTTTTTTTGAAGATAAACATTTATTTTGAAATTAATGCATGCAACATGTTCCAAAAAAGTTGAGACTGGGGTAATTTAGGACTAATAGTGATGTGACAAGTTGAAATAAGAAGGTGATGTGAAACAGGTGAGGCAATCGTCTAATCATAGTATATAAGGAGCCTCCAAAAAAGGCCTAGTCCTTCAAGAGCAAGGATGGGTCGAGGCCAAAATAATCCAACACTTTGAGAACAACATTCCCCAAAGACAAAACGGTAGGATTTTGGGCATTTCATCTTCTACAGTGCACAATATAGTTAAAAGATTCAAGGAATCCGGTCAAATCTCGGTGCGTAAAGGGCAAGGCCAAAAACCACTTCTGAATGCGTGTGATTTCGCTTGAATTTGTTTTTGGATGAGAGCAGAGGCTTTTTCTTGAAACCCTTCCAAAGGACTAGTGATGTAGGTGACTTCGGATTGTAGGTTTGGAGACTTTCTGACCCTAAGACACAACTAACTTCTACAATTCTCCAGCTGTGATCCTTAGATCCTACAAAGTCCTGTAAGTTCCCAGGTGTGGCCTCGATGGATCGGACTTGTTTGTCCAGCATATCCCACAGATGCATTTACATTTGGCAGACACCCTTATCCAGAGCGACTTACATTTTATTTCATTTATACATCTGAGCAATTGAGGGTTAAGGGCCTTGCTCAAGGGCAGTGGCGGCTTGGCGGTGCTGGGATTTGAACTCATGACCTTCCAATCAGTAGTCCAACACCTTAACCACTGAGCTACCACTGCCAGATGCTTGACTGGATTGGGATCTGGACAATTTGGAGGCCAAGTCAACACCTTGAACTCTTCATGTTCCTCAAACAATTCCTGAACAATTTTTGCAGTGTGGCATTATCCTGCTGAAAGAGGCCACTGCCATTAGAGAATACTGTTGTAGGGTGCACTTGGTCTCCAACAATGTTTAGGTAGGCGGTATGAGTCAAAGTAACATCCAGATGAATGCCAGGACCTATGGTTTCCCAGCAGAACATTGCCCAGAGCATCAAACTGCCTCTGCCAGCTTGCCTTCAACCCATAATGCATCCTGGTGCCAACTCATCCCCAGGTAAGTGATGCACATGCACCCGGCCATCCCACATGATGTAAAAGAAAATGTGATTCATCAGACCAGGCCACCTTCTTCCCTTGCTCCATGGTCCAATTCTGATGCTCACATACCCATTGTAGGCACTTTCGGAGGTGGACAGGGTCAGCAGGGGCACTCTGACCGGTAATACACAACCCCATATGCAGCAAGCTGAGATGTACTGTGTGTTCTGACACCTTTCTATCACAGCCAGTATTAGCTTCTTCAGCAATTTGTGCTACAATAGCTCTTTTGTGGGATCGGACCAGACAGGCTAGCCTTTGCTCCCCACACACATCAATGAGCCTTGGATGCTCATGACCCTGTTGCCAGTTCACCGGTTGTCCTTCCTTGGACCACTTTTGGTAGGTACTAACCACTGCATACCGGCAACACCCAACAAGACCTGCCGTTTTTGAGATGCTCTGACCCAGTCATCTAGCCATCACAAACTGGCCCTTGTCAAAGTCACTCAGATCCTTACGCTTGCCCATTTTTCCTGCATCCAACACACCAACTTTGAGAACTGATAGTAAAATCCCATATTAAGCCAATTCTTAAATATTTTCCACTTTCTAAAAACATTATGTTTTTATCCTAAAGTAGTAAAGAACTTGCACAGTTATATTCAGCATGCAGTGCGAACTGTTATGAAGTGTTACTTTGATAACTTTCTGGCTTTTGCACACATATGCTGTTGTACTTTATATCTAATATAATAACTCTCTATAATAACGCACTATAGTTTTCCTTCTTCCATGTGAGCACCTGCCCAATACTGTCTAACTCTCCTTTGTATGAAATGTTACACAATACTAGTGGAGACTATGTATAATGAATATCATTTTATCAGTCTAAATCGCAGTTAAGGTGTGGGCTTGTGAAAAAGACTATATTTGCATCCCAGAGTCATACGCTTTGGTTAATTTTGCCAGAACATCAGAAATGAAGGGACCAGCAATAGATTTTGTGGGTGTATAGTAAATTATGGAAAAGTTGTTGGTATAATCATTGACAGCTGAAATGTCAACATTTAACTCTTTTTTTTCCAGTGGAGGTCAGCTCAAGGCTTAAATACAGCTAGGATATTCACAGTAAACAAATGGAATCCTCTCCTTCACACACTGTAAAGTGTAAAAGTGTAAAATACCTGGAGGAGTAGAAGAGCTATCTAGAGTGTATACTGTTTATATACACACTTAAAATTAATTCTCTGAGCACCGCCAGTTTCAGACTGAATGTGTCTCTCTTGAATATTTGTGGAAGGATCGTCCTAAGGACAAAATTAATTTGTCATAATCTGACGACATATCATAAAGCAGATCCAGTGAATGGAAGCTCATGATAAGAAGATGGAATCCACAATTCCACAATTGCAAGTTGTGACAATTTGCAAGTTTACAGCCTGAAACCTGCATAGAGATGCAGACTGAAAATAGAGAAAAATTATATTGTATTATATTATATTGTACGATTGTACACTTGTGCAGTGCCAGTTGAATATCATCTAATTGTATCAGTTGTATCATCTTTTAATGAAGGATCTATACACTTAATACATAAGGCTGCGATTTAAAGTACTGCTTTATGAAGGTCAGTGAGAGTCTTGACTCCACAAGCTCAACATGCCCTTACTAATAAAACAATAAACATGGGCTAAAACCAAGGATTTACCCCCACCCAAGCTACCATTCCAGAAAACCAGGGGTCATCCCTCAGAGACCCCTGCCTTTCATCCTTATATCAGTTCACTGCCACACACCAACACACATAGACACATTCACGTATGAATAGATGCACTAGGTATAACTTGAATGAAGGCATATGTTTTGTGCTACCAACACAAGTCACTGGTCATATACTGGTCATGTTACTATGGTCATATATACATACAGTATATATAAATATCCTACTTCTACCTGCATGTTTTCAAAGGTCTGCAGTAAACCTTTATTTACGCTTTGCCCTCCATATGTGATATCCTAAAGTGTTTGAAATTGAAGCCCATCCATGGAGAGGGGGGCTATACAGGGTCCCAAACACCAATATTCTGCGCTCCAGGGCCAGCTTGAAGAAAAAGAGTACAATTGGATTAGATACCAAAATACGACCTGTGTTTGTTTTAATCAATCTGGTGACACAGGGAGCTTTTGAAAGCACTGGGGAGAGAGTGTTTCGACGGAGGGAGAGTGGAGGGAAGGGTAGGGGGTGTCCACCCTGCAGGTCTGATACAGCATTTGGAGGCTGGAAACTGAGGCCTGCCGTCTGGGGGGTGGCTGGCCATCGAGAGGTCATAGCTATTGGTCCTTCATGTAGGACAACTTCTGAGTGTGTGCCTACATGACTACATTTAGTGCCAGATAATGATATTTAACGAAAAATATAATCACTACCAAGGCAAGTAATGTGATCTATGAGACTATTTTCATTAATGTTATAGTTATCAGATTTTGTATCAGCGCCAAGACATTCCAATCAGTTGAAACATGAGGTTGAAGATCTCTGTTGGGTGACTTTTTCCTGTGGATCTGATTGCTTGCACTGTTTTCTTTTCTGTCATACAAGTTCAATGGATTGGCAGTTTCAGGTGGTCATTACTCACTATTCCTTATCTGGGGTGGAAAATACTTGAGTAACTGTACTTTGATACTCTACTTAAATATTATTTTGGCATATTTTACTTTATTTACTTTATTATTAATAGTATTATCGAAGATGGATACTTTGAGTACTCTTACTTAATGGCAACATCCAGTAATTTCAGTTTAGGTAGAAAAAGAATCATGACAATTCGACATCTGCTGTGACCTTCTCATGCTACACATTGTACTTAGCATTAGAACTATCTATATAAGCATAAGCACTTTTAATTAAGATTTTGACACCTATTTATACTCACTTAAGTATAATTTCTCAGTATTTTGTACACCCCTGTTTCTGATGCAGAAAATACATCACAACACACTTTGGACCATTGTTGTCTTTTGAGCATTCAGTGAAGAATTCCTGAGCCTCAAGCATTCACATCAATGTGAAAAGCCTCTCAGAAGACTTTTCAGGTATGTTCTGCTTGCTTGCAGAACCCCAAAACACTGAAGCCACAGTCCAGGTTCCGCTTGGTGTAACAGTATCCTTTCTGCGGAAGTGCAAATCCTGCTGCTGCAGAGCTTCCATAAATTAGATTTTCTGCTGTGCTCCAGGCCTGCAGATCTCCCAAATGCTCTTAGTTGGCAGTCTGGGCCCTTATCATTACCGCGATGCCTGAGAACCCCCTCAGACTGGATTGATGATACTTTACTTGCTGTATTGCATGTGAGTATTTACAGATTAGTTGACGCTAAGAGAATTGAGGAAATTTTATACTGTGATGGCTGTGTATTTATTTTCAACTCTGTGTAGAAAATGTTCCACCATCAAAGCCTAAGATAGATGCTGCGTTTCAAACGGCATCTGCTTCCAATATCTCTAAGTGCTGAGTATTTCCAAACAGTTTATGTTTTGGTACGACCAGTATGAAACTTAAGGTCAGCCACTGCCTTTTAGGGAAAAAAAATAGATGGGCAGATTCAGTATGGTAGTAATGTTCCTCAGCTGAGTTCTCTGATCTGGCTCTCTCTGTTACTCCAGTTTATACTCTTTATCCATTTTTTCCAGTTTATACTCTATCTTGGGGTTTATGTGCAAACCACCTTCCTTTGTTACATGCTTAAGTAGTGTGTATACTGTATACTCAATACTCATCCATATCTGGCTTGTTCTTTACATATTCACACAGAGAAATGCATTTTGGTTTCAGTTTTTGGGCCTTCGGTCATTGATAACTTGTTAAAGTCTATCTCATGGTGTGTGTGTGTGTGTGTGTGTGTGTGTGTGTGTGTGTGTGTGTGTGTGTGTGTGTGTGTGTGTGTGTGTGTGTGTGTGTGTGTGTGTGTGTGTGTGAGTCTGTGTCTTTTGTAAAAGAATAAATAAGCTATGGTTCACAGATCTATGAATCTGGTACTTGGGCACTAGATACATATGAAAGGTTGTATTATGGCGAGTGTCTGGGTGGCGCTGTGAGGGGTCATACTAAGCAGCTCTGCCCTCAGGCTTTCAGGATGAGGATGGGCTGCAGGGCCACTGAGGATGACCCACACTGTTCTTAGGCAGCTTGGCTTACACAGCTGCCATGCATCTTGCTGCACTCCAATTTTGTTCTCTCTCTTACACATTATGGTATCAATGCATTACATTATTTATCAGTTCTGTTTTTTTGTAGTTGAGGGTGTTAGTGTATTGTCACATTGCAATGCAGCGGATTAGGGGTTGCTAGTTACTACTAGTGGGGAGCTGTCAACTAGTCGGGGTAGTGGCAAAAAACAGTGAGGCAGATGGTAAGGAAGGAGGCGGGATGGAAGGAAACTGACAGTAAAGAAAGCAGGCAAAATTTACTTTTTTAGCCTGTGTGACTGAGTGTTTTTGGAGCCGCAGGTCACACGTCACTATCAAATCCCACTCAGCTAGTTTCAAGTCAGATCAGCAGCAGCTCAAAGATACTGATCCAGACTCGTTTTCGGACACTACTGAGTGGAAAAAACTCTCAGACACTGCTCTAGACATCAAATCATCTATGCATCATTAAGATATAAAGAGCTTCAGCACTGACCACACTCAGTTTCTGAATAAATGATTCCTGCTCAGCCACCAGCTTATCCATATGAATGAATTTTAAGAATTTGTATGCCTTTAATAATAATGTGATATGATATACAGATTTATTATTTTGCACATTTATTGCACCAGTTTATTTACTTTCATTGTTGACAGTGTAGTCTAAAAAACATTGAAGCTGGAAATGTAATTTGTAGCCTGTGTGTGGCTGTTAATTGGAGGGAGGTTTGACGCATTCTTTGCTACACAAATAAAACAACCTAAAATAGATGTCCTTGAAAAGCTTTTGCTTTAGATTTGGAAAAATGACTAGTAAAATACTTTTATGACTTACTGGTCGACTAGGATATATGAGTAGTTGTGCAATCCCTAGATTGGATATGAAAATATATACATGGAAAGTGATCATGCCTGGCAGACACAGACCTAAATCCAGGCAAATAGACAAAAACATTGTTGGTAGAATACATGGCTATCATTGCCTATAGCTACTGATCTAACTGGGGCCACCTGATTAACAAATTTAAAGCTTGCTAAATTTGCTAGGAGGTTTGTCTGTACTATTATTAATATACTTATACTACTATTACTATTACAATAAGAAAACTGTTCCTGTTCTAATGACACGATTAAGCCTTTGTGTGAGCTAAACAACAAAAATGTTACATTTATATGTAACAAAAATGTTACATTTATTTGTTCTTTGTTATTTTATTTATTTTTTATCAATTGCCAACCTACAGTAGCTAGCTATTCTCCGACTCTTTCCTGCGCTACATTCTTTCTCCTTTTATATAACTTGCCCAATTTCCTAATTGCTTAAGCTAAATACACTCCTAGATGTCGGATTGATTTGCTACTGTAATTGGGCTAGATCTTTCAGCTAGTACATGATAATGATAACTGTGTCAATAATGTTGATATGCACAATAAGGTTTTATTTTCATAGCACTTAATACTGAGATAATACTGAGAATACAACACAGCAGCAGATAACTACATCTTTAGACAACATTTGGCTCACCAAATTGTAATTGAAAAATTGTAAAAGGGCAATTCTTGAACTTTTCTTTAGTTTTGTATTTTTAATTGTAAAATATTAAAACAAGTAAATCAAGTAAAGGTAAAGAGTTTTAATTCCAAGTCATGTCTGGGGATGTCTGACTGCACATAATTCTGTTGATCATGTCCTGGAAAGTGCATTTACCAGCACCAACCGAACCTACTAGTAAAACAATCAGAATTTTTCACAATCAAAATACCTCCTGCATATTTGGAAAATTATCAAACACAATATACAGATTTCATTTACAAAGCACGACCACAAAGCAACAATTCTCATTAAGCCCCATGTGTTCACCATTAGAACCCCAACCTACTGTGTTTTCTACCTCATTGGGCATTACCCAGAACTGAACTTACCTCATCTGCCATGTACCCCAGAAATGGCCCATGGGGCTGTAGGGCCCTAGATAATGAGCCCATCAACTTAATTTTTACCCTATTAGCAAAATATGTCCAGATACAAACACATCCATATAACTAGGGTAGTTTGAATTCTTTCTGTAATAAAATTGTCATTAAAGAGGATAAAACGTGCACGCTCCGTGAAAACAGATTTTGTACAAAGGCAGAAGCACAATAATGGCACATTTCATTTTGAAAGGATTGACAATGCTTGTTTTTCCTCTCATTAAAGGACTAAACATGTCATGGTAATGCGAAACTACACTACCCATCAGCCCCTGCACGTCAAATGAGCTTGTCACATGCCTCATTAATCACCCTGACCTGTGTCTTGTTAAGCCTTGTTAAAAGTTCTGTTGACTGTTTGTTTCTTTGTCTAGCTTTTGTTATGTCTCATCCATAATATGGTTTATTTCTTATCTATTGTCTAGAGTCCATGTTCATGCTGATAGTCTTGTTTTGGTTTTTGTTTGTGTATCACTAGTTCATTTAATTAAAAAAAAAAAAAAAAAAAAAAAAAGGCCTGCACTTGCATCCACTTCAACCACCCATTCCTGACACACTCAGTAAAAAGGCATTTGATCATTACTTAATTTTAAGAAATTAAGACATTCTGGAGTTTATACTTTCTATGTAGACAACTTTTCTTGTAGCCCACTATACAGGAAACAACCCATCCCTTGACTGTCAATTTGGAAATTTGCAAGTGGTCCAGCAATTGCTTATCAGTTATTCAGAATCTTCCTTCTGAAGCCTGTTCCAAAAACACCAAACATTGCTTCAGAAAGAATGAAATAACTGACTTCTCCCAGAAGATTAAAAAAATTCTTGGACCTGTCCAGCATTAAATCTGAATGTGCTACAGCGCTCAAGAGTGTTGTCACAATATCTGGACAGGGAAGCTGTAGATATTCTTTAATCCATTTGGAAAGGCCTATGGTTTAGAAGCTGATCTGACAGAATAGGATGATGAAAAACAGACATATTCTCACATGACAGTCATCCAACTACCTATGTTCTGGCAGGAGGAACGTAGTCTAATATTGTAATGGTTCCTATGTGGCTTGGCGTAGACACACACAATAAGTGCAAAATCTTTGTGGCTTACCATGTTACTGAGATCCTCTCATTCTTCATTCATTTTCTATCTGTACCCTATCCTGGAAACACTGGACACAAAGTGAGAGAATTCACCCAGTTTTTGGATAGTGGGAGCAAACCAGAGAATCTGGAGGAAACCCATATGAACACAGGGAGAACATGCCACACAGATAGTTACATCGAGGTCGAGCTTAGGATCAAACCTGGAGACAGCAAATCACTTCACCTGGTCAAGGTTGCAGTGGATCTAGAGCCTATCCCAGGAATACTTGGCATGGGAAAACACCCAAGATGGGATTCTAGTCCATCACAGAGCACCATGCATACACACATTCACACATTTACTCCTAAGGCCAATTTACTCTAGCCAGTACACATAACAGCGTGCTTTTGAGAGGGTGGCGGAAACCAGAGAACACGGAGGAAACTCACAGAACACACAAGGAGAACATGCAAAACTCAGCACAGACAGTAACCCAAGATCAGTGTCAAACTGGGGATCCTGGAGCTGTAATAGAGCAATGCTTCCCACTACACCAACATACCCTGTCTTTTCAACATAGATTTGGCCAAATTCATCTGACTAGATGCTAGAATCCATAGAGGTACATAGTTAGACCCATAGCATCATATCTCAATCACTGAATAAGCTCTTGTATCTACATATCTTTTATAGTTACTGAATATATTCATAGTAGTACTAAATAATATTTTCAAGATCAATAACTGAATAATAAGCTGGGGCCTAGGGGTTAGTACAGTCCAAAATAGTGGTGAGGTAGTTCAGTTGCCTCACTGCTTATTATGACTACTTAGACATTTCGTTTCCTAGTGTCTTTCCAGCATTTTATGGAACACCATGGTTATCCTCTTGAGGACAGTAATTTTCTGAAGTAATTTCATTGAGGATGCCTGAGAATTAGAGGAATCATTTGTGTGTGAAAAGAATCACTTGTCATGAGGGAAGGTTTACACTTCTGGGAAACACCGATTAAGAATTTCCACCCACGTCTTTAAACATGTCAATAGAAGTTAAGGAAACAGAGGAACTAAGGAAAAGGAAAATGAGAGTGCAGTCTTTCTTTCTTTCTTTCTTTCTTTCTTTCTTTCTTTCTTTCTTTCTTTCTTTCTTTCTTTCTTTCTTTCTTTTAATATTAGTCACTTTTTCTAACTTATCATCTTCATACAACTGATTTGTAGTGGTTTAGAGTTACAATATATTTAGGAATCTATTAAATGTATTATTATGTATTATTTATTATACAGAATGTGTGCATTAATGCCCAAATGTAATTCAGTGACACATATGAAAAATATTGATTATTATTACACCTACATTATGCTTATACATCTTGGTTTCTAAAACTTTATCTAAGATTAGAACACATGCATCTTAAAGCTTCAGTGTATAGATATTTTTTCTTAAATAAAAAACAACAAAAAAAACAAACAGAATGAATTCAGTGAGTGGAGTAAGAAGAAAAAGGATTCAGGACTGATGGAGTTTAACGTTTTTCCTGCTGAACAGATAATGCATTTATTTGTTCTCTAATTTGTTACAGATATCGAAAGATAAATGATAGTCATCTGATTTATCCTTGTTGTGGAATTTGTATTTTAAAGCCAGCTGAGAAGTGCTTTAGCTGGAGAATTCATGATAGTATTTTTGCATTTCAAACTCGGTTATATTGGGTGAGAGTGATTGATTTGATCCCTCTGCTGACCTAATATGTGTCTTTTTAACCTCTCATGCGGGTTGTACATTGTACATTGTACATTGCTAACATTTCTCGGTTCGTGCCAAACATTTTTTTTTTTTGACAGAATGGAGAACAAAATATACAGGATAGATAACAGGGAAAGCCTGTTACATTCACCCTATGGTCTAGTGCATACAGCATGCTGTGAGATTTTCCCTTCAAACAAACTTTGTGACCAGTCCAATACTTTTGCTCACCTAAAAATGGGTGGTCTGCCACCAAAGGTGCCATGTTCTAAGTTGTTTAACACATAAATATCAGGAAATGAAAGTTGAAATTCTGATCAATGATCTCATTTCAGCTTTTGATGTTAAACCCAAATGTCTTCATTGTATAGCAAAAACAAAAGAATTGGCCTTGGCGTATATATCTTATAAAGTTATAAAGTCTCATGTTTTATGAAAACATTCAGGATACCTCAGATATTGGAGATATTGGTTATACAGAATCTATAGAGCTATAATGTGTGTATTTCATCTAGCAGTAGAATGCTGTTTAGTGGAGGTGTTGGGTAAGTGGTTGGCTTTTTACTGTGGAGGGCCAGAATGGTAAAAGATGTAAACTGGGAACCTGAGCCAACTCTCCAGTGGTTAGCAGTATCTAAGGAGAGGTTCCCAGCCTGAGGCTGCAGCTAATGAAAATCCCATGGCCTTAGCATCCGCACTCCAGACTAGAAACTTCATGGTCATTGTGCAACCACCTTTAATTTAATCAGGGCCATAGGTCACAGGGATGCTTCACCACTCATTCTCCAACCACTATAAACACATTTAGGGATTATTTATTTTTAGCAATGGCGTGCGTCCACTGCAGGTCAACTGATACCCAGATGGTTTTGCTGAGGTGCCTGTTTATGGATTCCTGCAGACTTGGAGGAGGTAAGTGAAGGCCCTTTGGTCTGTCACTGATTAGTGAGTCAGTTTTGCATATGAAAATGTACATATGCACAGCATTGCATGGGTGGATGAAATGGATGGGTGGGTGGGTGGATGGATGGATGGATGGATGCATGGATGCATGGATGGATGGATGCATGGATGAACCCTGTGTCTAATTCTGATAGAGCCCTTTGCCTCATTTCAGACGTTTAGGAGGAGCTTGAGAGTCCCAGTACTTGTATATCCACTATAGTGATATACAAGTACTAGTGAGAGTTTTATGTCCCAGTACTTGTATATGTCCACTATAGTGATATTCAAGTAATTTAGACATAAAACTCTCTCTATCTATCTCTATCCTTGCAAATGATGTTCCCAAAACGTTAGGCATATTGATTATATTATATTATGTGACTGAGATCCATTGAGCCTTTTGTGGCCAAGCGTAGGGTCAGAGAGAGGACAGTCACCCAACTTTCACCCAACACCCCCCTCCCACACAAACAAGCACACATACACATTCCACCTCCTAAGGTTCTCAGAAACAAACTCAGAATAAAACTGCTTCCCAGACTGCTTCTGTCCTGTCTTCTGACCCAGGGGTGATCAGCTGTCAGTCAAACCCTCAGCTGGTCAGCATGTTGGACAGCAAGAGTGAGAAGGAGAAAAGCCTTCAGAGGAAGAACCATCCCCTTTTTGCATGGGATCAACTCTCTACATTCAGGGCATGTAATTGAATTACTGCCCTTCCCTTTCCTCCTCCACATTTTTAATGCAAACCTCAGGTTAGCCGGCCGTTTGGAAATACTGATAGAACAAAGACCTCTACATATGTTCAGAGAGTGCATAAATCAGTTTGCTGAAAGAGCACAGTGGTTTCATTGTTCAGAGAAATTGTGAAAAACAATTGGTTAAAACTGCATGTTGAGCAAATATGCAGACCATTAAAGATTATTATATATCACAGGGTTTGTTTAGTAGCTTTTTGAAACTATTAATATCCAACTTTACTTAATGTCTACCCATAGAGGACTATGACCACTAAACATTAGACATGAGTATCAAATTAAGACCAAGTTGAAGACAACTGTATCTTAGTCTGTAATCTGTGATTAATCAATTTCTAAAACCATGCAGTACTGCAGGTATAAGTTAAAAATATCACACTGCTACATTAAGCCTCAGGTGTCTCTTGCCTTAAATAGGCTTTTCAGGGAGATAAGGAAAAACAGACCACCGGATACAGAGAAGGGAAAGGAGAGTGAGAGGATGTAAGGAGGGTTAACTCAAGGATAGCAACTTGAGAGTTAAACAGCTTAGAGGGCTCACCTTTAACTCTGCTTTCTGCACCCAGAGCTGAACAGGAATTGTAGTCTCCCTGCACAGCACAAAGAGGGAGGCAGAGTCTGTGACTGTGGACCACAGACTGGACTGATTTCCTGCACAGGGTCATGCCAGGGACAGGTTCAGCAGCCTCAGGTTCAGGAAACAAGAGCAGCTGAGAAGTCAGGTTGACCAGGAGGGAGAGGGTCAGACTTCTGGTAAATCCAAAACTGCTGGGAGTTTTATAGCTCAAGAAAAAAATACCTTCTTTTAATTCCTGACTTGACGTGAATATGATTCATGTTTGAATTAATCATGAATCATGAATCATATAAATTGTGTCTTTGATCAACATTAAAACATAAGAACAAGTTTTTATAGCACTATTTCACTGGATATTGTGAATGCACTTTACCTCATTGAAACATTTTGGTGGTTTAAATTATTTTTATGTTGTGTGTTTTTTCAGTTATAATTATGTGCATATTATAGGACAACATGTGTAGTGTGTTTTCAAAATCTTTATTTAAACTTCAGTCAGTTACTTGAGTTGCTGTAATGGAGAGTTGGCCTGAAAATGTCAACACATCCCCCTTTTGGAAAAAAAAAAGGCCGCATTTCCCTCTGCCATGCCAGTATCCAGGTTAATGGTGATGAAGCTGTTGTTTTACTCTAGCTAACCTGGCATTTCACATGACTGTTTGGGAGCCAGCCTTGTCAGTGTGAAAGAGAAAATGGCAGGCCAAGAACTTTTAGTGCCATGTCTGCATGTCCTGTTCTCAGAAATGGATTTTCTCCACTGGGGTTTTGATTTTGAACACATTCCATTAACCCAAGTCCCAATGGGAATGCACTTTTATGTAATCTGAGTCAGTTATGTACACTGAGTCAAAATCATAGATGCATGGAGCAAACAGACATTTTATCATTGTTTTCATAATCATGTTTGCGTCATTTTGCATCACTCAAGCTTTTAACCAATTCAGTAGCCCCAAGTGAGCCTAAAAAACCAGATATTTTGTGTATTGTTTTTTATTGTAGCACACATTGCTTACCATTTCCCCTTAATCACTCAATAGTAATAGAATAATACAAGTTCTTAATGCAACTTAATCCCTAAAGTAACCCCTAAAACGTACAAGTATATTTCTTCAACATTGTACATTAATTGATGCTCAAGTACAACACAAACGCAGATTATGCTATGTGACCAAAACTGCTGAGTCTATATTGACTTTATTAGGAAGAAAAGCTATGATAACGAGTTTTTAAGAGCCGTTAATGTAAAGTTGTTAATGGTTTACTTCCGTGTAATTTGATGTTCCCCGTCCGTCCCACAGAAATCTCGAATATTGAGAGGTAAATTAATATATGGGCTACGTCTAAAACCGTCTAAAACCGTACTATAGACGTAAATATGCGGTAGTATACGGTAGTAACATATAGAGAAAATCATGGCTATGAAGCCAGGTCAGGAGATCAAAAATTATTCCCAAAATACTCTAAATATTCCAGATTAACATTGCGGTAAGGGTAATGAAAAAAGCCAAACCAAACTAAACTATACAAAAAACAAAACAAAACAAAACCACTTCCTAATGGTCTAATGGTTTCGATTAACTAGGTCTATATTCCCATCAGTATCTAATGATTTTAATGGCAATAGAACCCATTAAGCAAGTACACATTATGAGCTTCTTTTCAGCAGGATGAAAGACACACACACACACACACACACACACACACTCTCTCTCTCTCTCTCTCTCTCTCTCTCTCTCTCTCTCTCTCTCTCTCACACACACACACACACACACACACACACACACACACATTCAAAGTGCCTCAGAATTAGCCTCACACAATTTTACTTTGCGCAACGTTTGGAAAGATTTTACTCTAAAATAAGTTGACAGACATTATCAGGTTTTTCATCCTTCTATCTGTGTTTAAAATGTCTTCAAATACCCTGTCAATTGTTTTGGACATAATACACACATTATAAATATATAATGTGTATGGACATATACATTTACATTTTATGCAGTAGCTGCTAGAGTGAACATAGGCTATAGGTTATTGTTTGTGTTGGTACTGTAGTCAGTATGGGCGCTGAGTGAGAGAAGCGCGCTTTCTGCATCCTCTCTGCGCGGTCAAGTCGTTTCCATTATAATCACAGTAGAGCTCAATTAAAACTGTATTTTAATGCTTTTTTTTCTGCTTCACTAGTTACCGGAATTTGTTTTCCGACTTCCTATGAATAACTTCGTAACTTTTAAGTGCAGTTTCTTTCCACGCCTCATTTTTGGGCTAATGGTCTGATTTGTTTATTTGTGGGCTGGATTTTAGACTTAGCGTAATAATGCAGATGGCGATTCGATCAAATGCTGCAAATGCTAAAATGTAATAGGTCATTAAAGATTTACATGGAGCTCATTTTTGCTTGTGATACCATGAATTTGCACACTATACTAACCATGACGTGTTCTGCCACACACACTCTGTATCTTATATACACAGGGGTCCTAAAGTTTGAGATCACAAATGAAAGCACTTCTATTTTGCATTCTTTTCTAATTAAGTACAGCAATTTTCATTCAAAAAAATTACATTGTTCACAACAATTCCGCCTTGATCATAATTCATCATTCATCATTTCTTAATTCACACATTTTGTTGATGTACCTATTCATTCAAATTACATAACCAGATCATATATTATGTGTTTAGGCCTGTGCTAGGACATCAAGAAGTCTATGAAAATATTGCAAACCAAGAACAAATACATATTTACAATTAGGCTGTGTAAAGTGTTGCGAATCAATTGAGACGCAGCTAGTCAGTCCGTTAGTCAGTCCCGCGCGCGCTCACACGCACACACACACACACACACACACAAACACACACACACACACGTTATTTCTATTAGATCAAATCAGTTATTTGCAGTGAATTTGCAGAGTGTCGGTTAAGACAGTCAGTGTGTAGCCTATAAGTGCAACATGGTGGTTATTTGCTAGGCCTATGTATTCAACAAATTCCACCATTAGGACGTCATGGGACATTTGGGGAAAGGTTGAGGATCCAGCGCGGATAGACTGGCTCTTATGCTCCCCACGGTAAATGGCCTTGCTGTTTATACACTTGTCCGTCAGTCTGTCTCCGTGTGGCCTTACAGGTATCCAACGAAATTATAAGGCGTCTTCAAACCATCGAAAGCTGTGTAAGTGCCTTGTGTTTGGAGATTGCTTTCAGAGATTGTAACAGCAACGTCATTATCAACAGTCATGACTTACTTGAAGAAGGTCCTTACAGAATTAACCAGCTCTGCATGTGTGTGTGCAGAAGGTGAGTGGGTTACAGGCTGCGTGTGTGTTTCTTCGTATAAGAAGAAGGGAGAGATTTGTTTATTTGTGGGCTGGATTTTAATGCAGATGGCGATTAGATAAAATGCTGCAAATGCTAAAATGTAATAGGTCATTAAAGATTTACATGGAGTACATTTTTGCTTTCGATACCATGAATTTGCACACTATACTAACCATGATGTGTTCTGCCACACACACTCTATATCTTATATACAGAGGGGTCCAAAGGTTTGAGATCACAAGTGAAAGCGCTACTATTTTGCATTCTTTTCTAATTAAATACAGCAATTTTCATTACAAATGATATTGTTCACAACAACTCGAGTGAAAAGTAGAGACTTTGAAATATTTACATGAATTGCAGACTTTCTTAGTATTTGGTATGTCCTCTTTTTGTTT